>JAEVFF010000088.1:40922-84059 GCA_018901945.1 Pugionium dolabratum
GGGCGCTTTGTCGTACCTGTTTCTGTCTCAAATTTTGTCACAATATTTAAAATTGAGCTAGCTTAATGTGAGCATAGGATTTGTGTCATTATGAACTCTAAATCAAAAGTTACAGACGATTTAGTGCGGACATGTCTAGTTGATCGACTAGTTAAAGTGATCTTTATAAACTCATCGTTGGTGCTCATTGAGTAAATTTTTATAAATGAAGCATAAAGCATGGCATCACATAGTTTGGGATAGATTTGATTACTTGGACGCTTTTTCGTCTCTATTTCACTCTCAAATTTTGTCAAAATATATAAAATTGAGCTACCTTAATGTGTGCATAGGATTCATGTCATTCTGAGCTCTAAATCAAAAGTTTTGGAGGTTTACTGCGGACATGTTAACTTGATTGGCCAGTTAATATGATTATTCTAAACTAATCATTGGTCCTCATTGGGTAAAGACTTATAAATGAAGCATAATGCATGGCATCACACAGTTTTGATAGATTTGATTACCTGGACCCTTTGTCCTATCTAGATCTGTCCAAAACTTTGTCTCAATATAGAAAACTGAACTCGATTAACGTGGGCGTTGGATTCATGTCATTCTGAGATATAAGTCAAAAGTTACGTATGATTTAGTGCAGACATGTCAAGCTGATCGGCCAGATAAAACGATTATTCAATACTGATCATTGGTGCTCATTAAGTAAAAGCTTATAAATGAAATATAATGCATGACATCACACATTTCTTAATAGATTGGATTACTTGGACGCTTTGTCATATCAATTTATGCCTCAAATTTTGTCTTAATATGGAAAATTAATCTAGCTTAACGTGGGCATTGGATTCGTGTCATTCTAAGCTACAAATCAAAAGTTTTTGATGATTTAGTGCATACATGTCAAGTTGATCGGCCAATTAAAATGATCATTCTAAACTGATCATTGGTGCTCATTGAGTAAGCACTTACAAATGAAGCATAATGCAAGACGTTACGTAGTTTTGTATATATTTTATTACTTGGTGTATTTTTCGAAGCATATTTAGTCTTAAATTTTGTCACATTATAAAAATTGAGCTAGCTTAATGTGGCGATTGGTTTTGTGTCATTCTGAGCTGTAAATAAAAAAGTTACAGACGTTTTAGTGCAGACATTTCAAGTTTATCGGAAAGTTAAAATGACTATTGGTGCTCATTTAGTAAAAGCTTATAAATGAAGCACAATGCATGGCATCACGCATTTTGGGATAGATTGGATTAGTTGGACGCTTTGTCGTATCTATTTGTGTCATTCTAAGCTGTAAATAAAAAAGTTACAGACGTTTTAGTGCAGACATTTCAAGTTTATCGGAAAGTTAAAATGACCATTGGTGCTCATTTAGTAAAAGCTTATAAATGAAGCACAATGCATGGCATCACGCATTTTGGGATAGATTGGATTAGTTGGACGCTTTGTTGTATCTATTTGTGCCTCAAATTTTGTCAAAATATAGAAAATTGTGCTAGCTTAACGTGGACATTGGATTCATGTCATTCTGAGCTCTAAATCAAAAATTACAGACGATTTAGTGCGAACATGTCAAGTTGATCAGCCAGTTAAAGTAATCATTCTAATCTGATCATTGTTGCTCATTAAGTAAAGGCTTATAAATGAAGCATAAAGCATGTCATCACGCAGTTTAGAATAGATTGGATTACTTGGACGCTTTGTCTTCTCTGTTTCTGTCTCAAAATTTGTCACAGTATAGAAAATTGAGATAGCTTAATGTGGTCATTGGATTCGTGTCATTCTGAGCTCTAAATCAAAAGTTACTGACTATTTAGTGTGGTCATGTCAAGATTATTGGCCAGTTAAAGTGATCATTCTAAACTGATCATTGGTGCTCATTAAGTAAAGGCTTGTTAATGACGCATTCAGCATGGCATCGCGTAGTTTGGGATAGATTTGATTACTTGGACGCTTTGTCATCTCTATTTTGTCTTAAGTTTTGTCAAAATATAGAAAATTCAGCTAGCTTAACGTGGGCATTGGATTCGTGTCATTCTGAGCTCTAAATCAAAAGTTATGATCGATTTAGTGCAGACATTTGAAGTTGAATGGCCAGTTAATATGATTATTCCAAACTGATCATTAGTGCTTATTGATTAAATGCTTATAAATGAAACAGAATGCATAACATCACACAAGTTTTGATAGATTTGATTACTTGGACACTTTGTCGTATCTAATTATGTCATAAACTTTGTCTCAATATAGAAAACTTAACTAGCTTAACGTGGATATTGGATTCGTGTCATTCTAAGCTATAAATCAAAACTTACAGACGATTTGGTGAAGACATGTCAAGTTGATCGGACAGTTAAAATGATCATTCTAAACTGATCATTGGTACTCATTGAGTAAAGGCTTATAAATGATGCATATTACAAGATATTACACAGTTTTGAATAGATGGGATTACTTGGACACTTTGTCGAAGAAATTTTAGTCTTTAATATTTTCACAATATAGAAGATTGAGCTAGCTTATCGTGGGGATTGGATTCGTGTCATTCTAAGATTTAATTCAAAATTTGCAGACGATTTAGTGTCAAGTTGATTGGCCAGTTAATATGATCATTCTAAACTAATCATTGGTGCTCATCGAGTAAATGCTTATAAATGAATCATAATGCATGGCATCACTCAGTTCTGGATAGATTGAACTACTTGGACGCTTTGTCGTATCTAGTTTGTCTCAAATTTTGTTACAATATAGCAAATTGAACTAGCTTAACGTGGGCATTGGATTCTTGTCATTCTGAGATATAAATCAAAAGTTATGGACGATTTAGTGCAGACATGTGAAGTTGATCGGCCAGTTAAAATTATCATTCTAAATTGATCATTGGTGCTCATTGAGTAAAAGCTTATAAATGAAGAATAATGCACGGCATCACGTAGTTTGTGATTTATCACGAGGTTCATCACCCCTCGTGTGGTTTACTTCACCCCTCCATCGAATACCAATGCTTTGTCGTATCTATTTCTGTCTCAAATTTTGGTACAATATAGAAAACTGAGTTAGCTTAACGTGGACATTGGATTTGTGTCATTCTGAGCTATAAATCAAAAGTTATTGACGATTGAGTGTGGACATGTCATGTTGATCAGTCGGTTAATATGATCATTCTAAACTGATCATTGGTGCTCATTTAGAAAAGGCTTATAAACAAAAAATAATGCATGAGATTTCTGCAGTTCTGGATAGATTGGCTTACTTGGATGCTTTGTCGAAGCAACTTTAGTCTTATATTTTATCACAATATAGTAAATTGTGCTAGCCTAACGTGGGCATTGGATTTGTGTCATTCTGTTACCTAGTTCAAAACTTATGGACGATTTAGTGTGGACATGTCAAGTTGATCGGCCAGTTAATATGATCATTTTAAACGGATCATTGGTGCTCATTGAGTAAAGCCTTATTAATATAGCATAATGCATGGCATCTCGCAGTTTGCTATTGAATGGATTACTTGGATGCTTTAGCGTATCCATTTCTGTCACAAATTTTGTCACAATATAGAAAATTGAACTATCTTCACGTGGGCATTGGATTCGTTACATTCTAAGCTATAAAGCAAAAGTTACGGACTATTTAGTGCTGACATGTCAAGTTGATTGGCCAGTTAATATGATCATTCTAAGCTGATCATTGGTTCTCATTGAGTAAAGGCTTACAAACGAAGCATAATGCAAGACATCATGCAGTTTGGGATAGATTGGATTACTTGGACGCTTTGATGTATCTATTTCCATCTCAAATTTTGTCACAATATAGAAAATTGACCTAGTTTACCATGGTTATTGGATTCCAGTTTTTTTGCACGCTAAATGAAAACTTACGGATGCTTTGTTGTATCTGTTTCAGTCTCGAGTTTTGTTGTATTTGTTGTTGTATCTGTTTCAGTCTCGGACATGTCAAGTTGATCGGCCAGTTAATGTGATTATTCTAAACTGATCATTGGTGCTCATTGAGTAAAGGCTTATAAATGAAGCATAACGCATCGCATCACGCAGTTTTGGCTACATTGGATTACTTGGATGCTTTTTCGTATCTATTTCTGTCTCAAATTTTGTCACAATATAGAAAATTGAGCTAGCTTAACGTGGGCGTTGCATTCGTGTCAATATGAGCTATAAATCAAAAGTTATGGAAGATTTAATGCAGGCATGTCAAGTTGATTAGCCAGTTAAAATGGGCATTCTAAACTGATCATTGGTGGTGATTGAGTAAAGGCGTATAAATGAAGGATAATGCGTGGCATCATGTAGTTTTGTATAGATTTGGTTACTTCGATGACTTGTCAAAGCAATTTTAGTCTTAAAGTTTATCACAATATATAAAATTGTGCTAGCTTAACGTGGGCATTGGATTCATGTTATTTTGTGTCTAACTCAAAAGATACAGATGATTTAGTTCGCACATGTCAAGTTGATCGGCCACTAAAAATGATCATTCTAAATTGATCCTTGGTGCTCATTAAGTAAAAGCTTGTAAATGAAGAATAATGCATGGCATCACGCAGTTTGGGATAGATTGGATGACTTGAATGCTTTGTCGTATCTATTTATGTCTCAAATTGTTTCCCAATATAGAAAATTGATCTAGCTTAACGTCGGCATTGGATTCACGTCATTATGAGCTCTAAATCTAAAGTTACAAACTATTTAGTGCGGACATGTCAAATTGATCAGACATGTCTTCTGATCATTAGTTCTCATTGAGTAAAGGCTTATAAATGAAGCATAATGCATGGCATTACGCAGTTTGTGATAGATTGGATTACTTAGGCGCATTGCCGTATCTATTTTTGTCTAAAATTTTGGCACAATATAGCAAATTGAGCTAACTTAACGTGGGCATTGGATTTGTGTCATTCTGACCTATAAATAAAAAAGTTATGGATGATTTAGTGCATATATCTCAAGTTGACCGGCCAGTTAAAATGTTCATTCCAAACTAATCATTGGTGCTTATTGAGTAAAGGCTTATGAATGAGGCATAATGTTGAGCATCACGCAGTTCAGGATGGATTGGATTACCTGGACGCTTAGTCGTATCTATTTTTGTCTGAAATTTTTGTCACAACATAGAAATTATGGCTAGCTTAATGTGGGCATTGGATTCGTATCATTCCGATCTCTGAATCAAAAGTTATGGACGATTTAGTGCGGATATGTCAAGTTGATCGGCCAGTTAAAGTTATCATTCTAAACTGATCATTGGTGCTCATTAGGTAAAGACTTATAAATAAAGCATAATGGATGCCATCACGCAGTTTCAGATAGATTGGATTAATTGGACACTTTGTCGTATCTATTTTGGTCTCAAACTTTGTCCCAATATAGAAACTTGAACTACCTAAACGTGGGTATTGGATTCGTGTCATGATGAGCTATAAATCAAAAGTTACGGACGATTTAGTGCATACATGTCAAGTTGATCGGCCAGATAAAATGATCATTCTAAACTGATCATTGGTGTTGATTGAGTAAAGACTTATAAATGAAGCATAATGCATGACATCACGTAGTTTTGGATAGATTTGATTACACAGAGAACTTGTCGAAGCAATTTTAATCTTATATTTTATCAAAATATAGAAAATTGAGCTAGCTTAACATGGGCACTGAATGCGTGTCATTATGAGCTCTAAATCAAAAGTTATTGACGATTTAGTGCAGACATGTCAAGTTTATCGGCACGTTAAAATGATTATTCTAAATTGATAATTGGTCCTAATTGAGTAAAGCCTTATAAATAAAACATAATGCATGGCATTAGGCAGTTTGAGATATCTTGGATTACTTGGGCTCTCAGCCGTATCTATTTTTTTCTCAAATTTTGGCAAAATATAGCAAATTGAGCTAGCGTAAGGTGGGCATTGAATTCTTGTCATTATGAGCTATAAATAAAAGGTTATAGATGATTTAGTGCAGACATAACAAGTTGATCAGCCAGTTAAAATGATCATTCTAAACTGCTCATTGGTGCTTATTGAATAAAGCCTTATAAATGAAGCATAACGTTGAGCTGCACGCAGTTCAGGATAGATTGGATTACTTGGATGCTTAGTGGTATCTATGTTTGTATCAAATTTTGTCACTACATAGAAAATTTTGGTAGCTTAATGTGGGCATTGGATTTGTGTCATTCGGAGCTCTAAATCAAAAGTTACAGACGATAGTGAGGACATGTCAAGTTGATCGGCCAGTTAAAGAGATCATTCTAAACTGATCAATGGTGCTCATTAACTAAAGGCTTATGAATGAAGCCTAATGCATGACATCACGAAGTTTGGGATAGTTTTGATTAATTGCACACTTTGTCGTATCTATTTATGTCTCAAATTTTGGCAAAATATAGAAAATTGAGCGAGCTAAACGTGTGTATTGGATTCTTGTCATTATGAGCTATAATCAAAATTTATGGACGATTTCGTCCAGACATGTCAAGTTGATTAGCCAGCTAAAATAATCATTCTAAACTAATCATTGGTGCTCATTGAGTAAAAGTTTATAAATGAAGCATAACGCATGACATCACGTAGTTTTGGATAGATTTGATTTCTTGGAGTACTTGTCGAAGCATATTTAGTCTTAAATTTTATCACATATTGAAAATTGAGCTAGCTTAACATGGGCATTGGATTCGTGTGATTCTGAGGTCTAAATACAAAGTTATAGACGATTTAATGCAAACAAGTCAAGTTTATTGCCCCGTTAAAATGATCATTCTAAGCTAATCATTGCTGCTCATTCAAAAAAGCTTATCAATAAAGAATAATGCATGGCATCACGTAGTTTGAGATAGATTTGATTACTTTGATGCTTTCTCGTATCTATTTTTGTCTCAAATTTTGTAATTATAGAAACTTCAACTAGCTTAACGTGAGTATTGGATTCGCATCATTTGGGATCTCTAAATCAAAAGTTACAGACGTTTTAGTGCAGACATGCCAAGTTGATCGGCAAATTAAAATGATCAGTTCATTGATCAAAAGAAGCATAATGCATGGCATCACATAATTTTGGATTGATTAGATTACTTGGACGCTTTGTCGTCTCTATTTCTGTCTATATTTTTTTCACAAAACACAAAATATAGCTAGCTAAACGTGGGCATTGGATTTGTGTCATTATGAGCTATAAATCAAAAGTTATGGACGATTTTGTGCAGACATGTCCAGTTGACCGGCTAGTTAAAATGATCATTGGTGCTCATTGATTAAAAGGTTATAATAAAAGTATAATACATGGCATCACAATTTTGGGATAGATTGGATTACTTGAACGTTTTGTCATCTCTATCTCGGTCTATAATTTTTCCACAATATACAAAATTAAGCTAGGTTTACATGGGCAATGCATTTGTGTCATTCGGAGCTCTAAATCAAAAGTTACGGACGATTTAGTGCAGACAAGTCAAGTTGATCAGCCAGTTAAAAGGATCATTCTAAACTAATCATTGGTGATCATTGAGTAAAGGCTTACAAATGAAGCATAGCGCATGACATCACGTAGTTTTGGATAGATTTGATTTCTTGGAGGACTTGTCGAAGCATATTTAGTCTTAAATTTTATCACATATTGAAATTGAGCTAGCTTAACATGGGCATTGGATTCGTGTCATTCTGAGCTCTAAATCAAAAGTTATAGACGATTTAATGCGGACATGTCAAGTTTATCGCCCCGTTAAAATGATCATTCTAAACTAATCATTACTACTCATTGAGAAAAGCTTATCAATAAAGAATAATGCATGGCATCACGCAGTTTGAGATAGATTTGATTACTTTGATGCTTTCTCGTATCTATTTTTATCTCAAATTTTGTCACATTATAGCAAATTCAACTAGCTTAACGTGGATATTGGATTCTTGTCATTTGGGATCTCTAAATCAAAAGTTACAGACGATTTAGTGCAGACATGCCAAGTTGATCGGCAAATTAAAATGATCAGTTCATTGATTAAAAGAAGCATAATGCATGGCATCACATAATTTTGGATTGATTAGATTACTTGGACGCTTTGTCGTCTCTATTTCTGTCTATATTTTTTTCACAAAACACAAAATATAGCTAGCTAAACGTGGGCATTGGATTTGTGTCATTATGAGCTATAAATCAAAAGTTATGGACGATTTTGTGCATACATGTCCAGTTGACCGGCTAGTTAAAATGATCATTGGTGCTCATTGATTAAAAGGTTATAAATGAAGCATAATATATGGCATCATGCAGTTTGGGATAGATTGGATTACTTGAACGTTTTGTCGTCTCTATTTCGGTCTATAATTTTGCCACAATATACAAAATTAAGCTAGGTATACGTGGGCAATGGATTTGTGTCATTCGGAGCTCTAAATCAAAAGTTACGGACGATTTAGTGCAGACAAGTCAAGTTGATCAGCCAGTTAAAATGATCATTCTAAACTAAACATTGGTGATCATTGAGTAAAGGCTTACAAATGAAGCATAGCGGATGACATCACGTAGTTTTGAATAGATTTGATTTCTTGGAGGATTTGTCGAAGCATATTTTGTCTTAAATTTTATCACATATTGAAAATTGAGCTAGCTTAACATGGGCATTGGATTCGTGTCATTCTGAGCTCTAAATCAAAAGTTATAGACGATTTAATGCGGACATGTCAAGTTTGTCGCCCCGTTAAAATGATCATTCTAAACTAATCATTGCTGCTCATTGAGAAAAGCTTATCAATAAAGAATAATGCATGGCATCACGCAGTTTGACATAGATTTGATTACTTTGATGCTTTCTCGTATCTATTTTTATCTCTAATTTTGTCACATTATAGCAAAATCAACTAGCTTAACGTGGGTATTGGATTCGTGTCATTCGGGATCTCTAAATCAAAAGTTACAGACGATTTAGTGCAAACATGCCAAGTTGATCGGCAAATTAAAATGATCAGTTCATTGATCAAAAGAAGCATAANCATTCTAAACTGATCATTGGTGGTCATTGAGTAAAGACTTATAAATGAAGCATAACGCATGACATCACGTAGTTTTGGATAGATTTGATTACACAGAGAACTTGTCGAAGGAATTTTAATCTTATATTTTATCAAAATATAGAAAATTTAGCTAGCTTAACATGGGCACTGAATTCGTGTCATTATGAGCTCTAAATCAAAAGTTATTGACGATTTAGTGCGGACATGTCAAGTTTATCGGCACGTTAAAATGATTATTCTAAATTGATAATTGGTCCTAATTGAGTAAAGGCTTATAAATAAAACATAATGCATTGCATCAGGCAGTTCGGGATATCTTGGATTACTTGGGCTCTCAGCCATATCTATATTTTTCTCAAATTTTGGCACAATATAGCAAATTGAGCTAGCGTAAGGTGGGCATTGGATTCTTGTCATTATGAGCTATAAATAAAAGGTTATAGATGATTTAGTGCAGACATATCAAGTTGATCAGCCAGTTAAAATGATCATTCTAAACTGCTCATTGGTGCTTATTGAGTAAAGCCTTATAAATGAAGCATAACGTTGAGCAGCACGCAGTTCAGGATAGATTGGATTACTTGGATGCTTAGTCGTATCTATGTTTGTATCAAATTTTGTCACTACATAGAAAATTTTGGTAGCTTAATGTGGGCATTGGATTCGTGTCATTCGGAGCTCTAAATCAAAAGTTACAGATGATTTAGTGAGGACATGTCAAGTTGATCGGCCAGTTAAAGAGATCATTCTAAACTGATCAATGGTGCTCATTAAGTAAAGGCTTATGAATGAAGCGTAATGCATGACATCACGAAGTTTGGGATAGTTTGGATTAATTGCACACTTTGTCGTCTCTATTTATGTCTCAAATTTTGTCAAAATATAGAAAATTGAGCTAGCTAAACGTGTGTATTGGATTCTTGTCATTATGAGCTATAATCAAAATTTATGGACGATTTCGTCCAGACATGTGAAGTTGATCGGCGAGCTAAAATAATCATTCTAAACTAATCATTGGTGCTCATTGAGTAAAAGTTTATAAATGAAGCATAACGCATGACATCACGTAGTTTTGGATAGATTTGATTTCTTGGAGGACTTGTCGAAGCATATTTAGTCTTAAAATTTTATCACATATTGAAAATTGAGCTAGCTTAACATGGGCATTGGATTCGTGTCATTCTGAGCTCTAAATCAAAAGTTATAGACGATTTAATGCGAACATGTCAAGTTTATCACCCCGTTAAAAGGATCATTCTAAGCTAATCATTGCTGCTCATTGAGAAAAGCTTATCAATAAAGAATAATGCGTGGCATCACGCAGTTTGAGATAGATTTGATTACTTTGATGCTTTCTCGTATCTATTTTTGTCTCAAATTTTGTCACACTATAGAAAATTCAACTAGCTTAACGTGGGTATTGGATTCACATTATTTGGGATCTCTAAATCAAAAATTACAGACGATTTAGTGCAGACATGCCAAGTTGATCGGCAAATTAAAATGATCTGTTCATTGATTAAAAGAAGCATAATGCATGGCATCACACAAATTTGGATTGATTGGATTACTTGGACGTTTTGTCATCTCTATTTCTGTCTATATTTTTGTCACAAAATACAAAATATAGCTAGCTAAACGTGGGCATTGGATTTGTGTCATTATGAGCTATAAATCAAAAGTCATGGACGATTTGGTGTAGACATGTCCAGTTGACCGGCTAGTTAAAATGATCATTGGTGCTCATTGATTAAAAGGTTATAAAAAGCGTAATACATGGCATCACACGCAGTTTGGGATAGATTGGATTACTTGAATGTTTTGTCATCTCTATTTTGGTCTTTAATTTTGCCACAACATACAAAATTAAGCTAGGTTTACATGGGCAATGGATTTGTGTCATTCGGAGCTCTAAATCAAAAGTTATGGACGATTTAGTGCAGACAAGTCAAGTTGATCAGCCAGTTAAAATGATCATTCTAAACTAATCGATGGTGATCGTTGAGTAAAGGCTTACAAATGAAGCATAACGCATGACATCACATAGTTTTGGATAGATTTGATTTCTTGGAGGACTTGTCGAAGCATATTTAGTCTTAAATTTTATCACATATTGAAATTTGAGCTAGCTTTACATGGGCATTGGATTCGTGTCATTCTGAGCTCTAAATCAAAAGTTATAGACGATTTAATGCGGACATGTCAAGTTTATCGCCCCGTTAAAATGATCATTCTAAACTAATCATTTCTGCTCATTGAGAAAAGCTTATCAATAAAGAATAATGCATGGCATCACGCAGTTTGAGATAGATTTGATTACTTTGATGCTTTCTCGTATCTATTTTTGTCTCAAATTTTGTCACATTATAGCAAATTCAACTAGCTTAACGTGGGTATTGGATTCGTGTCATTTGGGATCTCTAAATCAAAAGTTACAGATGAATTAGTGCAGACATGCCAAGTTGATCGGCAAATTAAAATGATCAGTTCATTGATTAAAAGAAGCATAATGCATGGCATCACATAATTTTGGATTGATTAGATTACTTGGACGCTTTGTCGTCTCTATTTCTGTCTATATTTTTTTCACAAAATACAAAATATAGATAGCTAAACGTGGGCATTGGATTTGTGTCATTATGAGCTATAAATCAAAAGTTATGGACGATTTTGTGCAGACATGTCCAGTTGACCGGCTAGTTAAAATGATCATTGGTGCTCATTGATTAAAAGGTTATAAATGAAGCATAATATATGGCATCATGCAGTTTGGGATAGATTGGATTACTTGAACTTTTTGTCATCTCTATTTCGGTCAATAATTTTGCCACAATATACAAATTAAGCTAGGTTTACGTGGGCAATGGATTTGTGTCATTCGGAGCTCTAAATCAAAAGTTACGGACGATTTAGTGCAGACAAGTCAAGTTGATCAGCCAGTTAAAATGATCATTCTAAACTAATCAATGGTGATCATTGAGTAAAGGCTTATAAATGAAGCATAAAGCATGACATCACGTAGTTTTGGATAGATTTGATTTCTTGGAGGACTTGTCGAAGCATATTTAGTCTTAAATTTTATCGCATATTGAAAATTGAGCTAGCTTACCATGGGCATTGGATTCGTGTCATTCTGAGCTCTAAATCAAAAGTTACAGACGATTTAATGCGGATATGTCAAGTTTATCGGCCCGTTAAAATGATCATTCTAAACTCATCATTGCTGCTCATTGAGAAAAGCTTATCAATAAAGAATAATGCATGGCATCACGCAGTTTGAGATAGATTTGATTACTTTGATGCTTTCTCGTATCTATTTTTGTCTCAAATTTTGTCACATTTATAGCAAATTCAACTAGCTTAACGTGGGCATTGGATTCGTGTCATTATGAGCTATAAATAATAAGTTATGGATGATTTAGTGCCGACATGTCAAGTTAATCGGCAAGTTGAATGGATCATTATACACTTATCATTGGTGCTTATTGAGGAAAGACTTATAGATGAAGCATAATGCAGAGCATCACGCAGTTCGGGATAGATTGGATTACTTGAACGCTTTCTTGTATCTATTTTTGTCTCAAATTTTGTCACAATATAGAAAATTGAGCTAGCTTAATGTGGGCATTAGATTCGCGTCATTTGGGATCTCTAAATAAATAAAAACATTTACAGACGATTTAGTGCGGACATGTCAAGTTGATCAGCAAATTAAAATGATCAGTTCATTTATTAAAAGAAGCATAATGCATGGCATCACACAATTTTGGATTGATTGGATTACTTGGACGCTTTGTCGTCTCTATTTCTGTCTATATTTTCGTCACAAAATACAAAATTGAGCTAGCTAAACGTGGGCATTGGATTTGTGTCATTATGAACTATAAATCAATAGTTATGGACGATTTGCTGCACACATGTCCAGTTGATTGGCTAGTTAAAATGATCATTGGTGCTCATTGATTAAAAGTTTATAAATGAAGCATAATTCATGGCATCACGCAGTTTGGGATAGATTGGATTACTTGAACGTTTTGTCGTCTCTATTTTGGTCTATCATTTTGCCACAATATACAAAATTGTGCTAGGTTGACGTGGGCAATGGATTTGTGTCATTCGGAGCTCTAAATCAAAAGTTACAGACGATTTAGTGCAGACATGTCAAGTTGATCAGCCAGTGAAAATGATCATTCTAAACTAATCATTGGTGATCAATGAGTAAAGGCTTATAAATGAAGAATCATGCAGAGTATCACACAGTTTTAGATAGATTGGATTACTACGACGCTTTGTGATATCTATTTTTGTCTCAAATTTAATGACAAACTATTAAATTGAGCTATCTTAATGTTGGCATTGGATTCGCGTCATTCGGAGTTCTAAATCAAAAGTGATGAATGATTTAGTGCTGAGATGTCAAGGCTATCGGCTAAAATGATCATTCTTAACTGACCATTGTTGCTCATTGATTAAAAGCTTATAAATGAAGCATAATGCATGGCATCACACAGTTTGGGATACATTGGATTAGTTGGAAGCTTTGTCGCCTTAATTTCTGTCCATAATTTTGTCAAAATATACTAAATTGAGCTATCTTAATGTTTGCATTAGATTTCTGTCATTATGAGCTATAAATCAAAAATTATGGATGATTTGTTGCAGACATGTCCAGTTGATCGGCTAGTTCAAATTATTATTGGTGCTCATTGATTAAAAGCTTATAAATGAAGCATAATACATGGCATCAAGAAGTTTGGGATAAATTGGACTACTTGGACGCTTTGTCGTATCTATTTCTGTCTATAATTTTGTCACAATATACAAAATTAAGCTAGCTAAGCGTCGGCATTGGATTTGTGTCATTCAGAGCTTTAAATCAAAAGTTACGGATGATTTAGTGCGGACATGTCAAGTTGATAAGCGAGTTAAAATGATCATTCTTAACTAAATCATTGGTGCTCATTGAGTACATGCTTATAAATGAAGAATCATGTAGAGTATCACGCAGTTTTTGATACATTGGATGACTACGACACTTTGTCGTATATTTTTATCTCAAATTTTGTGACAATATAGAAACTTGAAGCTTAATGTTTCATGGGATTCACGTCATTTGGAGCTCTAAATCAAAAGTTACGAATGATTTAGTGCAGACATGTCAAGTTGATCGGCCAGTTAAAATGATCATAATTAACTGATCATTGGTGCTCATTGATTAAAAGATTATAAATGAAGCATAATGCATGGCATCATGCAGTTAGGGATAGATTAGATTACTTGGAAGCTTTGTTGTCTCTATTTTTGTCTATAATTTTGTCACAATATACAAAACTAAGCTAGCTTAACGTGGGCATTGGATCCGTGTCATTATGAGGTATAAATCAAAACTTATGGACGATTTTGTGCAGACATGTCAAGTTGATCAACTAGTTAAAATGATCATTCTACACTGATCATTGGTGCTCATTGAGTAAAGACTTATAAATGAAGCATAACAATTGACATCACGTAGTTTTGGATAGATTTGATTACTTGGAGGACTTGTCGAAGAAATTTTAGTCTTAAATTTTATCACAATATAGAAAATTGATCTAGCTTAACATGGACAATAGATTCGTGTCATTCGGAGCTCTAAATAAAAAGTTATAGACAATTTAGTGTGGACATGTCAAGTTTATCGGCATGTTAAAATGATCATTGTAAACTAATAATTAGTGCTCATTGAGTTAAGGCTTATAAATGAAACATAATGCATGGCATCATGCAGTTTGGGATAGATTTGATTACTTGGATGCTTTTTTTATAGATTTTTCTCTCAAATTTTGTCACATTATAGCAAATTCAACTAGATTAACGTGGGCATTGGATTTGTGTCATTATGAGCTATAAATCAAAAGTTATGGACGATTTAGTGCAGGAATGTCAATTTGATCGGCCAGTTGAAATTATCATTATACATTGATCATTGGTGCTTATTGAGGAAAGGCTTATAAATAAAGCATAATGTCGAGCATCACGCAGTCCGGGATAGATTGCATTACTTGGATGCTTTGTCGTATCAGTTTTTGTCTCAAATTTTGTTACAATACAGAAAATAGAGCTAGCTTAATGTGGGCATTGGATTCGCGTCATTCGGAGCTTTAAATCAAAAGTTACAGACGATTTAGTGCGGACATGTCAAGTTCATTGGCAAGTTAAGATGATCATTTTTAACTGATCATTGGCTCTCACTGATTAAAAAAGCATAATTTTGTCACAATATGCAAAATTAAGATAGCTTAGCATGGGCATTGGATTTGTGTCATTTGGAGCTCTAAATCAAAAGTTATGGACGATTTAGTGCAGACTTGTCAACTTGATCGGCCAGTTAAAATGATCGTTTTAAACTAATCATTGGTGCTTATTGAGTAAAAGCTTATAAATATAAGAATAATGCATGGCATCACGCAGTTTGAGATATATTGGATAACTTGGATGCTTTGTCGTATCTACTTCTGTCTAAATGTTTAACTTGAGCTAAAATGCTTTGTCGTATCAAAACTTGAGCTAGCTTAACGTGGGCAGTGGATTCGTGTCATTATGAGCTATAAATAAAAAGTTATAGACGATTTAGTGCAAACATGTCAAGTTGATTGCCCAGTTAAAATGATCATTCTAAACTGGCCCAGTTAAAATGATCATTCTAAACTGATCATTGGCACTTATTGAGTAAACGATTATAAATGAAGCATAATATAGAGCATCACGCAGTTTGGGATAGATTGGATTACTTTGATGCTTTTCCTTATCTATTTTTGTCTCAAATTTTGTCATAATATAGAAAATTTAGCTAGTTTAATGTGGGCATTTGATTCATGTCATTCGGAGATCTAAATCAAAAGTTACGGACGATTTAGTGTGGACATGTCAAGTTGATCGGCTAGTTAAAATGATCATTCTAAACTGATCATTGGTGCTCATTCAGTAAAAGCTTATAAATGAAGATTAATGCATGGCGTCACGCAGTCTGAGATAGACTTAATTACTTGGACGCTTTTATATCTACTTCTCTCTCAAGTTTTGTCACAATATAGAAACTTGAGCTAGCTTAACGTTGGCATTGGATTCGTGTCATTGTGAGCTCTACATCAAAAGTTACGGATGCGGACGTGTCAAGTTGATCGGCAACTTAAAATGATAATTCTTAACTGATCATTGGTGCTCCTTTAGTAAAGGCTTTTAAATGCAGAATAATACATGGTATCACACAGTTCGGGATAGATTGGATTACTTGGATGCTTTGCCGTATCTATTTTTGTCTCAAATTTTATCACAATATAGAAAATTGAGCTAGCTTAACATGGGCATTGTATTCGTGTCATTTTGAGTTATAAACCAAAAGTTGTGGATGATGTAGTGCAAATATGTCAAGTTGATCGACCAGTTAAAATGATCATTCCACACTGATCATTGGTGCTTATTGAGTAAAGGCTTACAAATAAAGTGTAATGCAGAGCATCATGTAGTTCAGAAAATATTGGATTACTTGGACGCTTTGTCGTATCTATTTCCGTCTCAAACTTTATCACAATATATAAAATTGAGCTAGCTTAACGTGGACAATGGATTCGTGTCCTTTGGTGCTCTAAATCAAAAGCTACTGACGATTTTTTTCGGACATGTCAAGTTGATCGGCCAGTTAAAATGATCATTCTTACCTGATCATTGGTGCTTATTGAATAAAAGCTTATAAATGAAGCATAATCCATGGGATCACGCAGTTTGGGATAGATTGGATTACTTGGACACTTCTTCATCTCTATTTTTGTTTATAATATTTTCAGAATATAGAAAATTGAGCTAGCTTAACGTGGCATTTGATTCATGTCATTATGAGCTATAAATCAAAAGTTATGGACGATTTAATGCAGACAATCAAGTTGATCGGCTAGTTAAAATGATCATTCTAAACTGATCATTGGTGCTTATTGAGTAAATGCTTATAAATTAAGCGTAATGCAGAGCATCACGAAGTTCAGGATAGATTGGATTACTTGGACTCTTTGTCATATTTATTTTTGTCTCAAATACTGTTACAATATAGAAAATTTGGCTACCTTAATGTGGGCATTGGATTCGTGTCATTCAGAGCTCTAAATCAAAAGTTACGGACGATTTAGTGCGGAAATTTCAAATTGATCGGCAAGTTAAAATGATCATTCTTAACTAATAATTGGTTCTCATTGATTAAAAGTTTATAAATGAAGCATAATGCATGAGATCACGCAGTTCGGGATAGATTGGATTTCTTGGATGCTTCTTCATCTCTATTTTTGTCTATAATTTTAGCAAAATATATAGAATTGAACTAGCTTAACGTGGGCATTGGTTTTGTGTCATAATGAGCTATAAATAAAGTTATGGACGATTTATTGCAGACACGTAAAGTTGATCGGCCAGTTAAAATGATCATTCTAAACTGATCATTGGTTCTTATATAGTAAAGTTTTATCAATGAAGCATAGTGCAAGGCATCACACAGTTTGGTACAGACTGGATTACTTGGATGCCTTGTCATATCTACTTTTGTCTCAAATTTCGTATGAATATAGAAAATTGAGCTACCTTAACGTAAGCATTGGATTCGTGTTATTATGAGCTATACATCAAAAGTTATGGATAATTTAGTGTAGACATGTCAAGTTGATTGGCAAATTAAAATGATCGTTCTTATCTGATAATTAGTGCTCATTGAGTAATAGCTTATAAATGAAGCATAATGCAGAGCATCACGCAGTTCGGGAGAAATTGGATTACTTGGACGTGTCGTATCTATTTCGTCTCAAAAATTTTCACAATATATAAAATTGATCTAGCTTAACGTATGCAATGGATTTGTGCCATTCGGAGCTCTAAATCAAATGTTACGGATGATTTTTTCGGACATGTCAAGTGGATCGGCGGGTTAAAATGATCATTCTTAACTGATCATTGGTTCCTATTGAGTAAAAGCATATAAATGAAGCATAATGCATGGGATCATGCAGTTCGGGATAGATTCGATTACTTGGACATTTCTTCGTCTCTATTTCTGTCTACAATTTTGGAAAAATATAGTGAATTGAGCTAGCTTAACGTGTGCATTGGATTCATATCATTATGAGCTATAAATCAAAAGTTATGGACGATTTAGTGCAGAAATGTCAAGTTGATTGGCCAGTTAAAATGACCATTCTTAACTGATAATTGGTGCTCATTGAGTAATGGCTTATAAACAAAGCATAATGCCGAGCATCGCGCAATTCGGGATAGATTGTATTACTTGGATGCTTTGTCGTATCTATTTCCGTCTAAAGTTTTTTCACAATATATAAAATTGATCTAGCTTAACGTAGGCAATGGATTCGTGTCATTCAGAGCTCAAAATCAAATGTTACAAACGATTTTTTCGTACATGTCAAGTTGATCGGCCAGTTAAAATGATCATTCTTAACTGATCATTGGTGCCTAATGAGTAAAAGCATATAAATGAAGCATAATGCATGAAATCATGCAGTTTGGGATAGATTCGATTACTTGGACCCTTCTTCGTCTTTATTTCTGTCTACAATTTTGTGAAAATATAGAAAATTGAGCTAGCTTAACGTGGGATTAGATTCGTGTCATTATGAGATAAGAATCAAAAGTTATGGACAATTTAGTGCAGACATGTCAAGTTGATCAGCCAGTTAAAATGATCATTCTAAAGTGATCATTGGTGCTTATTGAGTAAAGACTTACAAATGAACAATAATGCAGAGCATCACGCAGTTTGGTATAGATTGGATTACTTGGTCGCTTTTTCGTATCTATTTCCGTCTCAAACTTTTTCACAATATAGAAAATTGAGCTAGCTTAACGTAGGCAATGGATTTGTGTCATTCGGAGCTCTGAATCAAAAGTTACGGACGATTTTGTTCGGACATGACAAGTTGATCGGCCAGTTCTGATGATTAATTTTAACTGATCATTGGTGTTTATTAAGTAAAAGCATATAAATAAAGCATAATGCATGGGATCACATAGTTTGGGATAGATTGGGTAGCTCATTGGTGCTTATTCTGTATGTGCTGATGTTTTTTCTCCACTACTGAATTTTATTCAGTCATTTCTGGACATGGATGGTAAGACACAAATCTTTTTTTCATGTATAACTCTGTAAACTTTAACTCTGGTGCATTATCAGACCTCACATATTTGATCTTGACATCAAAATTGGTTTCAACCATATTAATAAAATCTGTAAAAATGGCAAGCACATCGTTTAAAAGGATAACCCATGTAACTCATGTGTGATCATCAACTATTGTCAAGAAATATTTATGTCCTTCCTGAGTTGGTTCTGAAAATGGTCCCCAAACATCAATATGCAGTAATTCAAAAGCATTAGAGTTAATAAGGCAATTGTCTATTTAGTTTTTTGACAAATATCACAATGTAGTAATCCTTTATATTTACATTTAGAAATTTCAAGTATGTGTGTAAGTAAGTCAATACAAGCAAAAGATGTATGATTAAGTCTTTGATGCCAAAAATGATGCATCAATTACAGAATTTGTAATAAAAGGAATGGAAATAGTATCTTCAAAACCCATGTTTTCTCCATCAACTCATGTAATATGGAGATTTGCTATTCTTTTACCTCTGCCAATCATCAACTTATTGGTATGATCCTGTATCATACAACACTAAATTCAAGTATATATAAATCATTCTTCAGCACATCCGTTTACTCACAGCAACACTACCAATTCCACACATAGTAATAGTTATATTATGAAAATTTACATGATGCTTAACAAAAGTGTTAAGATCTATAAATGTCTTTTTATCAGTAACATGATGGGTTGCACCAGAATCTATGATCCAAGCTTTCTTAGTACTTATACATTCAGAGACATTAAGAATTCCAATTGAACTAAATATAAGAGATGAAAGAGAAATACCAAAGGCACTATTTGTTGCAACGTTATTGGTATTGGTGGTAGATGGTTGAATCCAAAGTCGATAACTAAAGAAAGCAATACCATTTTGTATTTGAGCCGTAGTTAAATTTCCAACAAGAGACTCCAAACTTTCAGTGTGAAAATCATCCTTTTTAGCAATTTGAGCTGCGACAACATTGGTAGAAGGAGCAACATTATTATCTTTTCTATCATTTGATGCTTTTCTCTTCTTCCATCCAACTGGATATACATATAATTTATAGCATATGTCTATAACATGACCTCTAAATCTGCAGTGTGAACAAGGTTTGTCCTTTTTCTAAAATGCATTCAACACCCCCAAGTTGATTTCCACTTTGACTCACTTTATAAGCTGCTAGAATAACAGTTGAGACAAATTGTCTCTGACTATCATTTTGATCAAGAATATTGCATATCTCAATGAGGTCAGGTAGAGGTTTCTTCATGATAATTTGGCTTCGAATAATTAAGTACTTCTCATTCAATCTATCCAGAAAATTAATGGTACGAGCTCTATCTATTTTATTTTGTGCATGTCATTGACTTGCACAATTAAATTTCCACAACAAGCATACGGTTCAACAACCTCAGTCCCATCAAAGTTATCCCATAATTTTTTCAAAGTAGTATAATAAACATTGAGATCCATAGATCCTTGACAAAAGTCATGAATTTGGCGAACTAGTTGAAATGTTCTTGGCAATATGCTTTGCGAAGCACCAATAATGCATGGGAGCACTATTTTGTCTTAAATTTTGTCACAATATAGAAAATTGAGCTACCTTAGCATGGGCATTGGATTCATATAATTATGAGCTATAAATCAAATGTTATGGACGATTTAGTGCAGACACGTCACGTTGATCGGCCAGTTAAAATGATCATTCTAAACTGATCATTTGTACTTATTAAGTAAATGCTTACAAATGAAGCATAATGCAGAGCATCACGCAGTTTGGGATAGATTGGATTACTTGGACTCTTTGTCGTATTTATTTTTGCCTCCAATATTGTTACAATATAGAAAATTGGGCTAGCTTAACGTGGGCATTGGATTCGTGTCATTCGGCGCTCTGATCAAAAGTTACGGACGATTTAGTGCGGAAATTTTAAATTGATCAGCAAGTTAAAATGATCATTTTTAACTGATCATTGGTTCTTATTGAGTAAAAGCTTATAAATGAAGCATAATACATGGGATCACCCAGTTCTGGATAGATTGGATTACTTGGACGCTTCTTCATCTCTATTTTTGTCTATAATTTTAGCCGCAGATGTTGTGCATTCTCCTCATTTCCAGCCGCAGATGTTGCACGACCGGTATATGCAACTCTCCGGACTCCTCGATGACGACCATTGGAAAATGGTACTTCCTGTAAAAACAAAACAATATTATTAAAAAATATTACAATATTAAATATAAAAATAAATAAAAGAGAAATCAATCTTACATCAAGAACCAGATGGTTAATCTCAGAACGAGGTAATTCGGAGACCGAAGATGAAGAACCAACTTGAGACTGCTGAGAAAAAATATCACTTTATTTCTTCTTGACTTTTTTGATCATCTCAATAACGAGACCATCTTGGATGCGATCAGCCATTTTGTTCGTGTGGATGGCCTCGAGAAGTTGCAAGTGATCTGGAAGCGCTACATATTCTTGTGCCTAAAAGTAAAAAATACTAAATTAATATTTTAAAAATTTTCAAATAATAATAAATAAAATTAATATAATAATAAATTTACCAATGTATCGGCTCGTCTCAGAAAACTAGGCAATCCAGCATTGTGAATGTAAATGCATTTGCCTCCTCGGTCGCTTTTTTGGTTTCCTAAATTAGTACTCGAGATGGGCTCAGCACTGGAAGATTCCCAATAACGAATAAAGTCGTTCCAAATCGACTCATTCAACCCTCTTGGTTTGTCTTTTCCATTTTTCCACTTTTGTTTCCACTCGTTCATGTGGCGGGAAAATTGTACAACAGCCTCTTTTTGAAAAGCGTCTTCCACCAATTTTGTATTCATGGGATCCCATGTAAATTATTACTGCAAAATTTACTTATATATTACTAAAAAGATTTTAAACAATTACATATTTAAAAATAAATTAACGTACCGCAAACGTCTTTGAACAAAATCAGATGTTCATCGTATGGAATATCTCTAAATTTTGTATACGGTTTGTTCAAAAGAGAATCAAGCATCTTTAATATATAATTGCTTATTCCGTTGTTTGAAATACCAAACCTACAAATTTTTATTAGGATAACGTTAAAATAATGATTTTAAATCTAATTATAGAAAATTTAATATACCATATCAAATTTTCTTGACGCTTCGGATCAAGAAAAGAAATATGTTCACAACCAGGTTGCTGAACCAATTCTTCAACTATCATTGGTTAAAAAGAATCGTTTCCAGATTCTGCAACTTGAGTTGGTATCAAACTCGGAGTACACTACTCACCACGTTGGTACTCTTGATACGGCCTTAAAAATATTATTATTACGTGAATACGACGACTACACTTGATGTTAATAATAATATTTAACACATATAAACTAATACAAAGTATAAATATAGAATATCTATCTCAATCGTTTAAATGATTTCAAATAATAATAAATAAATGATTTTCTTTATCCATAACTAATAAAAATATAGAATTTTTTAATAAAAATGTTAATTTGTCAGAAAATATAGTTTCACACTAGCTTATGATCTTCAGCATAATGTTAAGCATATTTCATGAATATACACATAAAATAACATTCATAACTAACTTATAAAATAACCTATATGTTACATAAATAATTACCAATTCGAGTAATTATTTGACAAGTAAGACTATGGCTTTTTTAGCTAACGGCAACTTTCCATGATCAAATAGCATACGTAAAACGTCAAAATAGCTTTCCATGATCAAACAAGTAACATATACGTCTTTGGCAAAACAAATTTTCAAAAAATTGTAATTTTTATCTAATTAATTTTTTGGCTAACAATCAATCGATGAAAATAAAAAGAATCAGACATGAAACTCATTTAGACAATTCATCGAACATATTACTTTCACCCAACATTACAAGAAACAATGTTCTTAAACTTATAAGAATTAACAATCACAAACACCCATAAATCCCACATCTTGTGTGACTAGAAACTGAGAGTCAAAAATCTATTGGAACATTCAATTCAACAAGCGTCAGGTTCAAAGGGTTTAGGTAAGAAAGAAAACCTGATTGAAATTCTTCTGGATATTTTTTTGACCTCTATAAAAAATTGAGGGGAGAAGAAGAAAGAGAGATCTATATAACTCTCTCTCTCTCTCTAACCCAAATTAAGAACGGCTCCAAATTTAAAACGCCAAAATCTCTGAGATAATCGTACAACAATAGACAGGCTTCGCTATACAATATACATAAACACGATAAAACAGCAGAATCACAGCAATAAACAACCGATTGAGAAATAATATCGAGAGAGAGAAAGAGCATTGTGAAGGTTTTATAAACTTATATTTCCGGTGATTATAGTTACACAGATCAAGTGGAGACTTCCGGCGATGTTAGCAGCGGGAGGGAGAGGCTGATTTCCGAACGGGAGAGGAAGAGGCCGATTTCAGAACGGAAGAGAAGATTGAAAGAGAAGTTGTGGGGTCGTAGGTTATATTTGATATTTCTGATGGCAGAATCTATTGGAAACCCATCGGCCAAATAATAAATATTTTTGCTAAAAACCCGGTGCTAAATTAACTTTCCCGCATATAATTTCATATTTGTCGGTATTCCATTGGAAGTTACCGACGGATTTTCGACGGAAACTGAAAGTTCTGCATGCTCGCCAAATTGTCAGTCCACATGGTAAAGGATATTTCTGATGGTTTTCCGTCCGATCTAGTGGCATGATATTAAGCCGTCGGAATATTCCGATGGATTTCCGACGATCCTATTATTTGTTAACAAAAATAATGACTATTTTTATTTATAAAATGTGAAATAGCCCTTTTTCATAATTTATTATTTATTCATATTTTGAAGTTTTTTTATAACTAATAATGTTCATAGTATTTTTCATCGTATTGTTCTTTTTCGAACTGTACGCGAAGCTAGTTAAAGGTCACCGCCTTTTTGGCGATAGTAACCAAAAGTTTGCTATATTCTATGAATTTAATTATAACTTTGAGAGATCGTCATTTAACTAGGGAGATGACTAAGTCCCCTAAATTAGATTTCAGTTTAAGAAATGTTTATAAAACTGTTTATTTTAAAAAAAAAACTATCTGGTATATAACATTAGAAATGTGTACCATTTAGTCGTAGCCCATATATGTTTTATACTTTTTTAAAATCTATTAAACTTTACATTTGAAATTTATGTTCGTCACATATCCGTCGGAAATTGCAGACGGAATTCCGATGGGTATTCAAATTCCATCGGCAATCCGTCAGATAATCTTCTCCGACACGATAGGGTATATAGTATCAATACCCTATGTCTTTGAGAATCCGACTGTAGTTTCCGATGGCATTGTGACGGGTATTCAAATTTCATCGCCAATTCATTGGATAATGTTCTCCGACACGATAGGGTATAGTATCAATACCCTCTATCGTCGGACTCCAAATGGAGTTTCCCATGGAATTGCTATGGGTTTTGTAGTTCTGTCGGAAATCCATCGCACACAAGAATATAAAACTTTTAAAAATATTATATGACACTGAAAATTAAAGTATCATAAAAACTAAAACATTACAATTACATATTTAATCTGAATCTGATGAACATTCCGAAGTAGCTGAATGTCGTCAAACTCGCCAATCTCCTTTTCTGAATCTTGAAATATGTTGTAATATCCGTCTGTTGTGTCATCAACAACAAGGATAACTTCAAGAGAAGTCTCTATGGAACCTAAGTTACCAATTGTGCTTTGCTGCACAGGGTCTTGCTCGGAAACACCACATACCATTCCTCTAGGGTGTATTGATGTCACTGTAGTCCAAGGATCTTGTTTGTTCTTCACACGAGGATGTCGAATGTAACAAACCTGCTCCGCTTGCGGTGCAAGTATAAAAGGATCATGTCAATTACGAGAGTGGACGATGTAACACAGAATTCGTCTTGACGTTGACCAATGACAGGGTCATACCAGTCAAAGTAGAACATAATACACCTCAAATCAATCATTCCTGGATAATGAACTTCTAATATTTCACGAAGAACACCGTTTATACAATTTCACCAGATTGAGATGATATACCATAATTTGAAATTGTGTGTGATCTTCCTTCGTGATGAGTCTTAAAAGCATATCCACGAGTGCAGTACATTGGATAAGATTTTGCCGTAAATGTAGAACCATTCACCAACTCAACTAACCATGTGGGAAACGTTATTCCCGTAGAAGGACCTGTAGTAACTTGCAAAATAGTTGAATACACTCAACTATATATTTATATATAGGAAATTATTATTGAAAATTACAAAATTAATTAACACTGACGTAAAAGTGCAACCAACTTGCAAATTCGCTCTTTTTAAGTCCGACCAACTCATTCTCTATGTAATTTGAATAATAAATACGTATTTGATCCATGTATATCCTGTTAATT
Organism: Pugionium dolabratum; assembly: GCA_018901945.1. Classification (NCBI taxonomy): domain Eukaryota; kingdom Viridiplantae; phylum Streptophyta; class Magnoliopsida; order Brassicales; family Brassicaceae; genus Pugionium; species Pugionium dolabratum. The sequence goes on from JAEVFF010000088.1 coordinate 66,543, forward strand.
ATAAACAAAATAATTAAAAATAAAGTATAATAACATTTACAACAAAATTTAACTGAATGTACCTTTCATATTCCAAAACGTCATTGCAATTTGACAAAATATACATATGCAAGTGTTTGTGTTCCTTCTCTGATAGGCGCCGCGTCTGTGCTTTTCCACTTAAACGTCAAATTTGTGCAAATTGTTCTGGCACATACACTGGATAACTTGGTTTTTCTCCTACATCATCATGTCGTGCAGGTCGTAGCTGACAAAGTTAGATGTTTCCTCATTAATACTTTGTGCGACGATTGAACCTTCAACCCTGGCAAGCTTTTTAACTTCTTTCTTTAGCTGGAACATATATCTCTCAAAAGGATACATCCATCAATACTGAACAGGTCCTTCAAGCGCTGCTTCTCAAGGCAGGTGAATAGGAAGATGTTCCATAATATCAAAAAATGCTGGTGAAAATATTTTCTCAAGGTTACAAATGAGAATCGGTATTTTTTTTCTCCAAATTTCGTATATCGTCTCCAGTAAGTGATCTTGTACATAAATGTCGAAAAAAGCACCAATCCCTGCATCATATAAAAGTTAATCCAGCTGGAAAATTATGATTATATATAAAATAATGTAAACGTACCAGCAATTGCTCCGTGGACGTTTTTACGCAGAGATCGCTAAAGGCAAATCAAAACAGTCTTTGCATGACAAAATGACAATCATGACTTTTCATCCCTCTAAATTTGCCTTCAATAGTATCGACACAATTACGAAGATTAGATTCGTATCCGTATGGAAATTTGACACTAGCTTAATCCACTCAAAAAACTCGTCTTTTGCATGCGCATCCAACCGAAATGTGGGAGACAATGATTTTCCATTCGATATTACATGTAGTTCCTTCCGGGAACAACTATCTGGCATATCCAATCTAGCTTTGAAATTATCTTTCATTTTTCCTTGTACATTTATAATAGTATTCACTATGTTGTCGAAGAATTCTTTTAAATGTGCATAACATCTAGATTGTGGTGCAACAAATGGTCCTTCAAATATGGTAAATCCTAAAAAAATACTCTTCTTGTGCCAATTATGGTATTCGCCACAACCATCAACAGGATAATGTTTGTTACCTCCACATGAAGCCGTTCTCTCAGCACCAAAATCTCTAAGTTGAGTCATCATATGATTCCCGTCAAGCAAAGGAGGTGGACCATCAATTTTTTTTGTTTTTCCTAAACAATGTCGTGCTCCGGCGATATGGATGATCTTGTAGTAGAAAGCGTCAATGACAATCGAACCAACTAGTCTTTCGTCCATGTTTCAGTTGGAACACATAAGTATTATCTTGACAATATGGGCATGCTAACTTTCCATGCGTCGACCATCCTGATAACATACCATATGCTGGAAAATCACTTACGGTCCACATAAGTATTGTTCGCATCAAGTTCTATTGGTTGGAATCACCAAATGCTTCGACAACATTTCCCACAACATTTTTAACTCATGAATTAGTGACTGTAGGAAAATATCAAGCGATCGCTTAGGATGCTCTGTACCGGAACGAGAATTGATAGAAACAAAAACTCTCGTTTCATGCACAACGAAAGAGGAAAATTATAAGGTGTCACAATAACTGGCCACAACGAGTATTGCCTCCCATGCTTCCCAAAAGGGTTGAATCCGTCTGTAGATAACCCGAGGTATTCGTTCCTAGGCTCATATGCAAAACTAGGATAAACCTCTTTAAAATATTTCCATGCTTTTGCATCCGAGGGATGCACAATTTCTCCATTCGAATTATGGCCTGCGTGCCATCTCATACGCTTTGCCGTGTATTCAGCTTGTAAATAATGCATAATGCATGGCATCACGAAGTTCGGGATAGATTGGATTACTTGGACACTTTGTTGTCTCAATTTCGGTCTATAATTTTGTCAAAATATAGAAAATTGAGCTACCTTAACATGAGCATTAGATTTGTGTCATTCAGAGTTCTAACTCAAAAACTACGGACGACTTGGTACGGACAAGTCAAGTTGATTGACCAGTTAAAATGATCATTCTTAACTTATCATTGGTTCTCCTTGAGTAAAACCTTATAAACGAAGCATAATGCATGGCATCACATAATTCGGGATAGATTGGATTACTTGGGCACTTAGTCATATCTATTTTTGTCTCAAATTTTTCAGAATATAGAAAATTGAGCTAGCTTAACGTGGGCATTGGATTAGTGTCATTATGAGCATTAAATCAAAAGTTATGGAAGATTTAGTGTAGACATGTCAAGTTGATCAGCCAGTGAAAATGATCTTTCTAAAATGATCATTAATGCTTATTGAGTAACGGCTTACAAATGAAGCATAATGCAGAGCATCACACAGTTCGGGATAGATTGGAATACTTAGACGCTTTTTCATATCAATTTCAGTCTCAAATTTTGTCAATATATAGAAAATCGAGGTAGCTTAATGTGGGCATTGAATTCGTGTCATTATGAGTTCTAGATCAAAAGTTGCGGACAATTTATTGCGTACATGTCAAGGTTATCGGCCAGTTAAAATGATCATTCATAACTGATCAGTGATGCTCATTGAGTAAAAGCTTATAAATGAAGCATAACGTCACGTAGCTTGGGATACATTGGATTACTTGTATGCTTGGTCGTATCTATTTTTGTCTCAAATTTTGTCAGATTATAGAAAATTGAGCTAGCTTATGGTGGACATTGGATTCGTGTCATTATGCGCTATAAATCAAAAGTTATGGACGATTTAGTGCAGGCTTTTCAAATTGGTAGGCTTGTTAAAATGATCATTCTAAACTTATCATTGGTGGTTACTGAGTAAAGGCGTACAAATGAAGCATACTGTAGAGCATCACGCAATTCGTGATACATTGGATTATGTGGACGCTTTTTCGTATCTATTTTTGCCTCAAAAATTTTCACAGTATAGAAAATTCAGCAAGTTTAACGTGGGCATTGGATTCGTGTCATTCAGAGCTCTAAATCAAAAGTTACGGACGATTTAGTGCGGAAATGTCAAGTTAATCGTCCAGTTAAAATCATCATTCTTAATTGATCATTGGTGTTCATTGATTAAAAGCTTATAAATGAATTATAATGCATGGCATCACGCAGTTCGTGATAGATTGGATTACGTGGACGATTAGACTTATCTATTTTTGTGTCACAGTTTGTCCCAATATAGAAAATTGAGCTACCTTAGTTTGGGTATTGGACTCGTGTCATTATGACCTATAAAATAAAATTAATGGACGGTTTAGTGGAGACATGTCAAGTTGATTGACAAGTTAAAATTATCATTCTAAACTGATTATTGGTGCTTATTTAGTAAGGGCTTATAAATGAAGCATAATGATGAGCATCACGCAGTTTGGGATAGATTGGATTACTTGGATGCTTTTTTATATCTATTTTTGTCTCAAATTTTGTCACAAATATAGAAACTTGAGCTAGTTTAACATGGGCATTGGATTCATGTCATTCGGAGCTCTAAATCAAAAGTTACGGACGATTTATTGAGGCCATGTCAAGTTGATCGGCCAGTTAAAATGATCATTCTTAACTGATCATTAGTGTTTATTGTGTAAAAGTTTATCAATGAAGCATAATGCATGGGATCACGCAGTTCGAGATAGATTGGATTACTTGGACACTTCTTCGTCTCTATTTCTGTCTATAATTTTGGCAAAATATAGAAAATTGAGCTACATTACCGTGGGCATTGAATTCGTGTCATTCTGAGTTCTAAATCAAAAATTAGGGACGATTTAGTGTGGAAATGTCAAGGTGATCGGCTAGTTAAAATGCTCATTCTTAACTGATCATTGGTGCTCATTGGGTAAAAGGTAATAAATGAAGCATAATGCATGGCATCACGCAGTTTTGTATAGATTGGATTACTTGGACGCTATGTCATCAAAAAATTTTCTATAATTTTGCCAAAATCTAGGAATATAAGTTACCTTAACGTAGACATTGTATTCGTGTTATTCTGAGCTCTAAATAAAAAGTTAGGGACGATTTAGTGCAGACATGTCAAGGTTATCGGCCAGTTAAAATGACAATTCTTAGCTTATCACGATTTAGGACGATTTAGTGCTCATTTAGTAAAAGCTTATAAATGAAGCATAATGCATGGAATCACGTAGTTCAGGATAGATTTGATTATGGACGCTTTGTTGTCTCTATTTCTTTCTATAATTTTGTCAAAATACGGAAAATTGAGCAAGGTTAACGTGGGTATTGAATTCATGTAATTCGTAGCTCTAAATCAAAAGTTATGGACGATTTAGTGCGGACATGTCAAGTTGATCATCGAGTTAAAAATGATCATGCTTAACTGATCATTGGTGCTCATTGATTAAAAGCTTATAAATAAAGTATAATGCATGGCATCACGTAGTTCGGGATAGATTGGAATACTTGCACACTTGGTCATATCTATTTTTGTCTCAAAGTTTGTCACAATATATAAAATTGAGCTAGCTTAACGTGTGCATTCGATTCGTGTCATTATGACCTATAAATCAAAATTAATGGACGATTTAATGCAAACATGTCAAGTTGATCGGCTAGCTAAAATGATCTTTCTTAACTGATACTTAGTTCTCATTGAGTAAAAGCTTATAAATGAAACATAATGCATGGCATCACGTAGTTTTGGATAGATTGGATTATTTGGATGCTTTGTCTTCTCTATTTTTGTCTATAATTTTGGCAAAATATAGAAAATTGACCTACCTTAACGTCGGCATTGAATTCGTGTCATTCAGTGTTCTAAATCAAAAGTTAGGGACGATTTAGTACGGACACGTCAAGTTGATCACCGAGTTAAAATGATCATTCTTAACTGATCATTGGTGCTGATTGAATAAAAGCTTATAAATGAAGCATAATGCATGGCATCACGTAGTTCAGGATACATTTGATTACTTGGATGCTTGGTCGTATCTATTTTTGTCTCAAATTTTGTCACATTATAGAAATTTGAGCTATCTTAACGTGGGCATTGGATTCGTGTCATTCTGATCTCTAAATCAAAAGTTTGGGACGATTGAGTATGGAAATGTCAAGTTGATTGGCAAGTTAAAATAATCATTCTTAACTGATTATTGGTTCTCATTGGGTAAAAACTTATAAATGAAGCATAATGCATGGCATCACGCAGTTTTTTTATAGATTGGATTACTTGGACGCTATGTCATCTCTATTTTTTTCTATAATTTTGTCAAATAGAGAAAATTGAGCTACCTTAACATTGGCATTGTATTCGTATCATTATCAGCTCTAAATAAAAAGTTAGGGACGATTTAGTGCGGACATGTAAAGTTGATCGGCTGGTTAAAATGATCATTCCTAACTTATCATCAGTGCTCATTGAGTAAAAGCTTATAAATGAAGAATAATGTATGGCATCACATATTTCGAGATAGGTTCGATTACTTCGACGCTTTGTCGTCTCTATTTCTTTCTATAACTTTGTCAAAATATGGAAAATTGAGCAAGCTTAACGTGGGCATTGTATTTCTGTCATTCATAGCTCTAAATCAAAAGTTACGGAAGATTTATGGCGGACATATCAAGTTGATCGTCCAGTTAAAATGATCATTGTTAACTGATCATTGGTGCTCATTGATTAAAAGCTTATAAATGAAGCATAATGCATGGCGTCACGCAGTTCGGGATAGATTGGATTACTTGGACACTTGATCGTATCTATTTTTGTCTCAAAGTTTGTCACAATATAGAAAATCCAGCTAGCTTAACGTGGGCATTGGATTCGTGTCATTTTGACCTATAAATAGAAAGTTATGGACGATTTAGTTGAAACATGTCAAGTTGATCGGCTAGTTAAAATGATCATTCTTAACTTATCATTGGTGCTCATTGAGTGAAAGCTTATAAACGAAACATAATGCATGGCATCACACAGTTTTGGATAGATTGAGCTACATTAACGTAGGCATTGAATTCATGTCATTTTGAGTTCTAAATCAAAAATTAGTAACGATTTAGTGCGGATATGTCAAGTTGATCGGCCAGTTAAAATGATCATTCTTAACTGATCATTCGTGCTCATTGAGTAAAAGCTTATAAATGAAGCATAATTCATGGCATCACGTAGTTCGTGATACATTGGATTACTTGGATGCTTGGCCGTATCAATTTTTATCTCAAATTTTATCACATTATAGAAAATTGAGCTCGATTAAGGTGGGCATTGGATTCGTGTCATTATGTGCTATAAATCAAAAGTTATATATGGATGATTTAGTGCAAACTTGTCAAATTGATAGGCCAATTAAAATGATCATTCTAAACTAATCATTGGTGGTTTTACAAATGAAGCATACTGTAGAGCATCCCGCAATTCGGGATAGAATGGATTACGTGGACGCTTTCTCGTATGTATTTTTGCCTCAAATTTTGTCACAACATAGAAAACTAAGCAAGCTAGCATGGGCATTGGATTCGTGTCACTCGGAGCTCTAAATCAAAAGTTACGGATGATTTAGTGCGGAAATGTCAAGTTGATCGTCCAGTTAAAATCATCATTCTTAATTGATCATTGGTGTTCATAGATTAAAAGCTTATAAATAACGCATAATGCATGGCATCATGCAGTTCGAGATAGATTGGAGTACTTGGATGCTTTTCCGTATCTATTTTGGTCTCTAATTTTGTCACAATATAGAGAATTGAGCTAGCTTAACGTAGGCATTGGATTCATTCACTCTGATCTCTAAAACAAAAGTTACAGACGATTTAATGCGGGCATGTCTAGTTGATCGGCCAATCAAAATGATCATTCTTGTGATCATCGGTGTTCATTGAGTAAAGGCCTATAAATGAAGCATAAGAATTTGAACGAGATAACATAACTCTTAATGCTCTGATCAATGGAGACACCCCTAATTTAAAACTACAGCTGTCTATTGACTTATAAATGATACATAATCCAGAGCATCACACAGTTTTGGATAGATTGGATTACTTAGGAGCTTTGTCGTATCCATTTTTGTCTTAAATTTTGTCTCCATATAAAACATTGAACTACCTTTACGTGGGCATTGGATTCGTGTCACTCTATGCTCTAAATCAAAAGTTATGGATGATTTAGTGCGGACATGTCAAGTTGATCGACCAGTTAAATTGATGAATCTTAACTGATCATTGGTGCTCATTGAGTAAAAGCTTATAAATGAAGCATAATGCATGGCATCACGCAGTTTTGGATAGATTGGATTACTTGGACGCTCTGTCATCTCTATTTCTCTTTATAATTTTGCTAAAATATAGAAAATTGAGCTACCTTAATGTGGGCATTGGATTCCTGTCATTTTGAGCTCGAAATCAAAAGTTAGGGACGATTTAGTGCGGACATGTCAAGTTGATCGACTTGTTAAAATGATCATTCTTAACTTATCATTGATACTCATTGAGTAAAAGCTTATAAATGAAGTATAATACATGGCATCACGTAGTTTGGGATACATTGGATTACTTGGATGCTTAGTCGTAATATTTTTGTTTTTACTTTTGTCACAATATAGACAATTGAGCTAGGTTAACGTGGGCATTGGGTTTGTGTCATTATGAGCTATAAATAAAAAATTATGAATGATTTAGTGTAGACATGTCAAGTTGATCTGTTAGTTAAAATGATCATTCTTAACTGATCATTGGTGCTCATTGAGTAAATACTTAGACATGAAGCATAATCCATGGCATCACGAAGTTTGGGATAGATTTGATGACTTTGACACTTTGTTGTATCTATTTCTGTCTCAAATTTTTTTTTCAATATAAAAAATTGAACTAGCTTTATGTGGGCATGGGATTCCTGTCATTCTGATCTCTAAATCAAAAGTTACACATGATTTAATGTGGACATGTCAAGTTTATCGGCCAGTTAAAGTGATCATTCTAAACTGATCATTGGTGCTCATTAAGTAAAGGGTTATAAATGAAGCATAATGCACGACATCATACAATTTGGAATAGATTGTATTACTTGGACAGTTTGTCGTAACTATTTCTGTCTGAAATTTAGTCACAATATACAAAATTGAGCTAGCTTAACGTGGGCATTGGATTCGTGTCATTCAGAGCAAGAAATCAAAAGTTATGGATGATTTAGTGCGGACATCTCAAGTTTATCGGCGAGTTAAACTGATCATTCTTAACTGATCATTGGTGCTCATTGATTAAAAGCTTTCAAATGAAGTATAATGCATGGCATCAAGCATTTTGGGATAGTTGGATTACTTGGACGCTTTTTCGTCTCTATTTCTATCTATAATTTTGCCAAAATATAGAAAATTGACCTAGTTTAATGTGTGCTTTGGATTCGTGTTATTCTGAGCTCTAACACGAATGTTACGGATGATTTAGTGCGGAGATGTCAAGTTGATCGGTCAGTTAAAGTGATCATTCTAAACTGATCAATGGGGCTCATTAAGTAAAGGCTTATAAATGAAGCATAATNGTTTCTCACCTAATCTTCTACAAACAGCCCACGCGCATCCAAGCCTTGAATCGAGGCTTGTATCAGCATTGGATTCATGTCATTCCGAGCTATAACACTAAATTTACGGACGATTTAGTTTGGACATGTCATGTTGATGGTCAGTTAGTATGATAATTCTGAAATGATCATTGGTGCTTATGAGTAAAGGCTTATAAATGAGCATAATACCTGGCATTACACAGTTTTGGATAGATGAGATTAGTTGGATGCTTTGTCGACGCAATTTTAGTCTTAAATTTTATCACAATATAGAAAATTGAGCTAGATAAACGTGGGCATTGAATTTGCGTCATATAGAGATCTAAAAAAAAAGTTACAGACAGTTTAACGCGGACATGTCTAGTTGATCGGGCAGTTAAAGTGACATTCTAAACTAATAAGTGGTGCTAATTGAGTAAATGCTTATAAATGAAACATAATGCATGTCATCACACAGTTTTGGATAGATTGGATTACTTGGACGCTTTGTCGTATCTATTTTTTCTCTAATGTTGTTACAACACAGATAATTGAAATAGCTTAACGTGGGCATTGGATTCGTATCATTCTGAGCTCTAAATCAAAAGTTACAGACAATTTAGTGGAGACATGTCAAGTTGATCGGCCAGTTAAAATGATCATTCTAAACTAATCATTGGTGCTCATTAAGTAAAAGCTTATAAATGAACTATAAAGCATGGCATCACATAGTTTGGGATAGATTTGATTACTTGTACGCTTTGTCTTCCCTATTTTTATCTGAATTTTTCTCAAAATATAGAAAATTCAGCAAGCCTAACGTGGGCATTGGATTCGTATTATACTAGGCTCTAAATGAAGCATAATGCATGGCACCACGCAATTTTTGATAAATTTGATTACTTGGACACTTTTTTGTATCTAGATACGTCTCAAACTTCATCTTAATATAGAAAATTAAACTAGCTTAGCGTGGGCATTGGATTCGTGTCATTCTGAGCTATAAGTCAAAAGTTACGGACATGTCAAGTTGATCAGCCAGTTAAAACGATCATTCTAAACTGATCATTGGTGCTCATTGAGTAAAATCTTATAAATGAAAAATAATGCATGGCATTACACAGTTTGGGATAGACTGGATTACTTGGATGCTTTGTCTTATCTCTATGTGTCTCAAATTTTGTCACAATATAGAAAAAGTGAGATAGGTTAATGTGGGTATTGGATTCATGTTGTTATGAGCACTAAATCAAAAGTTACGGAAGATCTAGTGCGGACATGTCAAGTTGATCGGCCAGTTAAAGTGATCATTCTAAACTGATCATTGGTGCTCATTGAGTAAAGGTTTATAAATGAAGCATAATACATGGCATCTCACAGTTAAAGATAGATTGGATTTTTTGGACGCTTTGCCGTGTCTATTTCTTTCTAAAATTTTGTTACAATATAGAAAATTTAGCTAGTTTAACAAGGGCATTGGATTCGTGTCATTATGAGCTCTAAATCAAAAGTTACGGGCGATTTAGTGCAGACATTTCAAGTTGATCGGCCAACAAATATGATTATTCTTTGATCATTGGTGATCATTGAGTATAAAGGCTTATAAATGAAGCATAGTGCATGGCATCACGCAGTTTTCGATAGATTTGATTACTTGGAGACATTGTCGTATCAAGATATATCTCAAACCTCTGTCTCAATATAGAAAATTGAACTAGGTTAATGTGGCCAATGGATTCGTGTCATTCTGAGCTATAAGTCAAAAATTACGGACGATTTAGTGCAGACAAGTCAAGTTGATCGGCCAGTTAAAACAATCATTCTAAGCTGATCATTGGTGGTCATTGAGTAAAAGCTTATAAATGAAAAATATTACATGGCGTCACACCCTTTGGGATAGAGTGGATTACTTGGGCGCTTTGTCGTACCTGTTTCTGTCTCAAATTTGGTCAAAATATTTAAAATTGAGCTAGCTTAATGTGGGCATAGGATTTGTGTCATTATGACCTCTAAATCAAAAGTTACAGATGATTTAGTGTGGACCTGTCTAGTTGATCGGCCAGTTAAAGTGCTCATTCTAAACTCATCATTGGTGCTCATTGAGTAAATTTTTATAAATGAAGCATAAAGCATGGCATCACATAGTTTGGGATAGATTTGATTACTTGGACGCTTTTTCGTCTCTATTTCACTCTCAAATTTTGTCAAAATATATAAAATTGAGCTACCTTAATGAGTGCATAGGATTCATGTCATTCTGAGCTCTAAATCAAAATTTTTGGAGGTTTACTGTGGACATGTTAAGTTGATTGGCCAGTTAATATGATTATTCTAAACTAATCATTGGTGCTCATTGGGTAAAGACTTATAAATGAAGCATAATGCATGGCATGACACAGTTTTGATAGATTTGATTACTTGGACACTTTGTCCTATCTAGATCTTTCCAAAACTTTGTCTCAATATAGAAAACTGAACTCGATTAAAGTGGGCGTTGGATTCATGTCATTCTGAGATATAAGTCAAAAGTTATGTATGATTTAGTGCAGACATGTCAAGCTGATCGGCCAGATAAAACGATTATTCAATACTTATTATTGGTGCTCATTGAGTAAAAGCTTATAATTGAAATATAATACATGGCATCACGCAGTTTGGGATAGACTAGATTAGTAGGACGGTTTATCATATCTTGTTCTATCTCAAATTTTGTCAAAGCATAGAAAATTGAGCTAACTTAACGTGGGCACTGGATTCGTGTCATTCTCAGCTCTAAGTCAAAAGTTATGGTCGATTTAGAGCGGACATGTCAAGTTGATCGGCCAGTTAATATGTTTATTCTAATCTGATATTGGTGCTCATTGAGTAAAGGCTTATAAATGGAGCATAATGCATGACATCACACATTTCTTAATAGATTGGATTACTTGGACGCTTTGTCGTATCAATTTATGCCTCAAATTTTGTCTTAATATGGAAAATTAATGTAGCCTAACGTGGGCATTGGATTCGTGTCATTCTAAGCTACAAATCAAAAGTTTTTGATGATTTAGAGCATACATGTCAAGTTGATCACCCAATTAAAATGATCATTCTAAACTGATCATTGGTGCTCATTGAGTAAACACTTACAAATGAAGCATACTGCAAGACGTTATGTAGTTTTGTATATATTTTATTACTTGGTGTATTTTTCGAAGCATATTTAGTCTTAAATTTTGTCACAGTATAAAAATTGAGCTAGCTTAATGTGGCGATTGGTTTCGTGTCATTCTGAGCTGTAAATAAAAAAGTTACAGACGTTTTAGTGCAGACATTTCAAGTTTATCGGAAAGTTAAAATGACCATTGGTGCTCATTTAGTAAAAGCTTATAAATAAAGCACAATGCATGGCATCACACATTTTGGGATAGATTGGATTAGTTGGACGCTTTGTCGTATCTATTTGTGCCTCAAATTTTGTCAAAATATAGAAAATTGTGCTAGCTTAACGTGGACATTGGATTCGTGTCATTCTGTGCTCTAAATCAAAAATTACGGACGATTTAGTGCGAACATGTCAAGTTGATCTGCCAGTTAAAGTAATCATTCTAATCTGATCATTGTTGCTCATTAAGTAAAGGCTTATAAATGAAGCATAAAGCATGTCACCACGCAGTTTAGAATAGATTGGATTACTTGGACGCTTTGTCTTCTCTGTTTCTGTCTCAAATTTTGTCACAATATAGAAAATTGAGATAGCTTAACGTGGTCATTGGATTCGTGTCATTCTGAGCTCTAAATCAAAAGTTACTGACTATTTAGTGTGGTCATGTCAAGTGGATTGGCCAGTTAAAGTGATCATTCTAAACTGATCATTGGTGCTCATTAAGTAAAGGCTTGTTAATGACGCATTCAGCATGGCATCGCGTAGTTTGGGATAGATTTGATTACTTGGACGCTTTGTCATCTCTATTTTGTCTTAAATTTTGTCAAAATATAGAAAATTCAGCTAGCTTAATGTGGGTATTGGATTCCTGTCATTCTGAGCTCTAAATCAAAACTTATGATCGATTTAGTGCGGACATTTGAAGTTGAATGGCCAGTTAATATGATTATTCCAAACTGATCATTAGTGCTTATTGATTAAAGGCTTATAAATGAAACAGAATGCATAACATCACACAAGTTTTGATCGATTTGATTACTTGGACACTTTGTCGTATCTAATTATGTCATAAACTTTGTCTCAATATAGCAAAACTAAACTAGCTTAACGTGGATATTGGATTCGTGTCATTCTAAGCTATAAATCAAAACTTACGGACGACTTGGTGAAGACATGTCAAGTTGATCGGACAGTTAAAATGATCATTCTAAACTGATCATTGGTACTCATTGAGTAAAGGCTTATAAAAGATGCATATTACAAATAATTACACAGTTTTGGATAGATAGGATTACTTGAACACTTTGTCGAAGAAATTTTAGTCTTAAATATTTTCACAATATAGAAGATTGAGCTAGCTTATCGTGGGCATTGGATTCGTGTCATTCTATGATTTAATTCAAAATTTACAGACGATTTAGTGTCAAGTTGATTGCCCAGTTAATATGATCATTTTAAACTAATCATTGGTGCTCATCGAGTAAATGCTTATAAATGAATCATAATGCATGGCATCACTCAGTTCTGGATAGATTGAACTACTTGGACGCTTTGTCATATCTAGTTTGTCTCAAATTTTGTTACAATATAGCAAACTGAACTAGCTTAACGTGGGCATTGGATTCTTGTCATTCTGAGATATAAATCAAAAGTTATGGACGATTTAGTGCAGACATGTCAAGTTGATCGGCCAGTTAAAATGATTATTATAAACGTGATCATTGAGTAAAAGCTTACAAATAAAGAGTAATGCATGGCATCACGCAGTTTGGGATAGAATGGATTACTTGGACACTTTGTCCTATCTATTTCTGTCTAAATTTTGTTACAGTGTAGAAAATTGAGCTAGATTAACGTGGGCATTGGATTTGTGTCATTCTGAGCTGTAAATCAAAAGTTACAGACAATTTAGTGTGGACATGTCATGTTGATCAGCCGGTTAATATGATCTTTCTAAACTGATCATTGGTGCTCAATGAGTAAAGGCTTATAAACGAAGCATAATGCATGAGATTGCGCAGTTTTTGATAGATTGGATTACTTGGACGCTTTGTCGAAGCAACTTTAGTCTTAAATTTTATCACAATATAGAAAATTGAGATAGCTTAACGCGGACATTGGATTCCTGTCGTTATGTGCTCTAAATAAAAAGTTACATATGATTTAGTGCGGACATGTCAAGTTGATTGGCAAGTTAATTTGATTATTCTAAACTGATCATTGGTGCTCATTAAGAAAAGGATTATAAATGAAGAATAATGCATGGCATCACACAGACTTGGATAGATTGAATTATTTGGACGCTTTGTCGTATATAGTTATGTCTCAAATTTTGTCACAATATAGAAAATTGAACTACCTTGATGTAGGCATTGGATTCGTGTCATTCTGAGATATAAATGAAAATTACGAACGATTTAGTGCAGACATGGCAAGTTGATCGGCATGTTAAAACGATCATTCTAAACTGATCATTGGTGCTCATTGAGTAAAAGCTTATAAATAAAGAATAATGCATGGCATAATGTAGTTTGCGATAGACTGGATTACTTGGACGCTTTGTCGTATCTATTTTTGTCTAAAAGTTTGTCACAATATTGAATATTGAGCTAGCTTAATGTGGGCATTGGTTTCGTGTCAATCTAAGCTATAATTCAAAAGTTACGGACGATTTAGTGTGGACATGTCAAGTTGATCGCGCTGTTAATATGATCATTCTAAATAAATCATTGGTGCTCATTTATTAAAGGCTTATAAATGAAGCATAATGCAAGGCGTCATGCAGTTTGGGATAGATTGGACTACTTGTACAGTTTGTTGTATCTATTTCTATCTCATATTTTGTATCAATATAGAAAATTGAGCTAGCTTAACGTGGCCATTGGATTCTTTTCATTCTGAGCTATAAATCAATAGTTACGGATGATTTAGTGCAAGCAGTGAAGTTGATCGGCCTGGTAAAATGATCATTTTAAGCTAATCATTGGTGCTCGTTAAGTAAAGGCTTATAAATGAAGCATAATGCATGGCATCACACAGTCCTGGATAGATTGAATTTCTTGGACACTTTTTTGTTTCTAGTTCTGTCTCAAATTTTGCCACAATATATCAAATTGAACTAGCTTAACGTGGGGATTGGATTTGTGTCGTTGTGAGCTATAAATCAAAAGTGAAAGACGATTTAGTGCGGACATATCAAGTTTATAGGCCAGTTAGAATGATCATTCTAAACAGATCATTGGTGCTCATTGAATAAAAGCTTATAAATAAAGAATAATGCATGGCATCACGCAATTTACGATATACTAGATTACTTGGACGCTTTGTTATATCTGTTCCTGTTTCAAATATTTTCACATTATAGAAAATTGAGATAGATTAAAGTGGCCACTGGATTCGTGTCATTCTAAGCTTTATTTCAAAACTTACGGATAATTTAGTGTGGATATGTCAAGTTGATCGGCCAGTTAATATGATCATTCTAAACTAATCATTGGTGTTCATTGAGTAAATGCTTATAAATGAAGCATAATGCATGGCATCACTCAGTCCTGGATAGATTGAAATACTTGGACGCTTTGTCGTATCTAGTTATGTCTCAAATTTTGTCACAATATAGCAAACTGAACTAGCTTAACGTGGGCATTGGATTCGTGTCATTATGAACTATAAATGAAAAGTTATGGATGATTTAGTGCAGACATGTCAAGTTGATCGGCCAGTTAAAATGATCATTATAAACTGACCATCGGTGCTCACTGAGTAAAAGCTTATAAATAAAGAATAATACATGGCGTCACACATTTTGCGATAGACTGGATTACATGTATGCTTTTTTGTATCTATTTCTGTCTCAAATTTTGTCACATTATAGAAAATTGAGTTAGATTAATGTGGGCATTAGATTTGTGTCATTCTGAGCTCTAATTCAAAAGTTACGGATGATTTAGTTTGGACATTACAAGTTGATCGGCCAGTTAAGGATCATTCTAAAATGATCATTGGTGCTCCTTAAGTAAAGGCTTATAAATGAAGCATAATGCATGGCATCACGTAGTTCAGGATATATTTGTCGTATCTATTTCAGTCTCAAATTTTGTCACAATATACAAAATTGAGCTACCTTAACATGTCCATTGGATTTGTGTTATTCTGAGCTTTAAATCAAAAGTTACGGATGATTAAATGCAGACATGTCAAGTTGATCGGCCAGTTAAAGTGATCATTCTAAAATGATCATTGGTGCTCATTAAGTAAAGGCTTCAAAATGAAGCATAATGCATGCTATCACACAATTTTGGATAGATTGAATTACTTGGAAGCTTTCTCGTATCTCTTTTGTCTCAAGTTTTATCACAAAATAGACAATTGACCTAGCTTAACGTTGGCATTGGATTCATGTCATTCGGAACTATAAATCAAACGTAACAGAGGATTTAGTGCAAACATGTCAACTTATCGACCAGTTAAAAGGATCATTCTAAAATGACCATTGCTGCTCATCGAGTAAAGGCTTATAAATGAAGCATAATGCATGACATCACGCAGTTCATGATTGATTGGATTATTTGGACGTTTTGTCGTCTCTATATTATCTCAAGTTTTGTCAAAATATAGAAAATTAAGCTAGCTTAATGTGCGAATTGGATTCGTGTCGTTCGGAGCTGTAAATCAAAAGTTACAAACGATTTAGTGCTGACATGTCAAGTTGATCGGCGAGTTAAAATGATATTATAAACTGATTGTTGTTGCTCACTGAGAAAAGACTTATAAATGAACCATAAGGAAAGGTATCACCGAGATTGGGATAGATTGGATTACTTGGGCGTTTTGTTGTATCTAATTCTCTCTAAAATTTTGTCACAATATAGATAAAGTGAGATAGCTTAACGTGGGCATTGGAATCGTGTAATTCTAAGCTCTAAATCAAAAGTTACAGACGATTAAGTGCGGACATGTCAAGTTGATCGGCCAGTTATAGTGATCACTCCAAACTTATCATTGGTGCTCATTGAGTAAAGGTTTAAAATGAAACATAATGCATGGTATCACACAGTTTTGGATACATTGGATTACTTGGACGCTATGTAGTATCAACCTCTCTCTCAAATTTTGTCACAATATAGATAAATTGAGCTAGCTTAACGTGGGCATTGGAATCGTGTCATGCTACGTTTTAAATCAAAACTTACGGAAGATTTAGTACGGACATGTCAAGTTGATCGGCCAAGTTAAAGTGATCATTCTAAACTAATCATTGGTGCTCATTGAGTAAAGGCTTATAAATGAAGCATAATGTGTGGGATCACACTGTTTTTGATAGATTGGATTACTTGGACGCTTTCTCGTATCTATTTCATTCTCAAATTTTGTCACAATATAGATAAATTTAGCTAGCTTAATGAGGAAATTGAAATCGTGTTATTCTGAGCTCTAAATGAAAAGTTACGGATGATTTAGTGTGGTCATGTCAATTTGATCGGCCATTTAAAGTGATCACTCTAAACTTATCGTTGGTGCTCATTGAGTAAAGGCTTATAAATGAAGCATAATACATGGCATCACACAGTTTTGGATATATTGGATTACTTGGACGCTTTGGTGTACCTATTTCTGTCTCCAATTTTGTTACAATATAAAAATATGAGCTAGCGTGACATGGGTATTGGATTCGTGTCATTATGAGCTATAAATAAAAAGTTATGGACAATTTAGTGAAGACATGTCAAGTTGATCAGCCTGTTAAAAGGATCATTTTAAAATGATCATTGGTGATCATTGAGTAAAGGCTTATAAATAAAGCATAAAGCATGACATTACATAGTTTTGGATTGATTTGATTACTTAGAGGAGTTGTCGACA
>JAEVFF010000088.1:84222-161577 GCA_018901945.1 Pugionium dolabratum
GGTGCTCATTGAGTAAAGGCTTATAAATGAAGCAATACGCATGAAATCATGCAGTTTGGGATAGATTGGATTACTTGGACGCTTTGTGGTATCTAGTTCTCTCTCAAATTTTGTCACAATATAGATAATTTGAGGTAGCTTAATGTCGAAAATGGAATCATGTCATTCTGAGCTCTAAATCAAAAGTTATGGATGATTTAGTGTGGACATGTCAAGATGATCTGCCATTTAAAGTGATCACTCTAAACTGTTTTAAATTTTGTCACAATATAGAAAATTGAGCTAGCTTAACGTGGGCATTTGATTTGTGTCATTCTGAGCTCTAAATCAAATTTACAGACGATTTAGTGCGGACATGTCAAGTTGATCGACAAGGTAATATGATTATTCAAAACTGATCATTGGTACTCATTGAGTAAAGGCTTATAAATGAAGCATAATCTATGGCATCACACAGTTTTAGATAGATTTGATTACTTGGAGGACTTTTCGAAACAAATTTCGTCTTAAATTTTGTCAAAATATTGAAAATTGAGCGAGATTAACGTGGGCATTATATTCGTGTCATTCTGAGCTCTAAATCAAAATTTACAGACGATTTAGTGCGGACATGTCAGATGGATCGACAGGATAATATGATTATTCAAAACTGATCATTGGTACTCATTGAGTAAAGGCTTATAAATGAAGCATAATCTATGGCATCACGCTGTTTGGGATAGATTGAATTATTTGAACACTTTATCGTGTCTAGTTGGGTCTCAAATTTTTTCAAAATATTGAAAATTGAGCTAAAACGTGGGCATTGGATTCTAGTCATTTTGAGCTATAAATCAGAAGTTAGGGACATTTAGTATGGACATGTCAAGTTAATCGGCCAGTTAATATTACTATTCTAAACTGATCATTAGTGCTCGTTGAATGAAGGCTTATAAATGAAATATAATGCATTGTATCACACAGTTTTGGATAGATTTGATTACTTGGAGGACTTGTCGATGCAATTTTAGTCCTAAATTTTATCGAAATATAGAAAATTGAGCTAGCTTAACGTGGGCATTGGATTCGTGTCATTCTAAGCTCTAAATCAAAAGTTACGGATGATTTAGTGCAGACATGTCAAAATGATCGGCCATTTAACATAATTATTCTAAACTCGTCATTGGTGCTCATTGAGTAAAGGCTTAATGCAAGGCATCACAAATTTTTGGATAGACGGGATTACTTGGACAATTTGTCGTATCTATTTCTAGGTCAAATTTCGTCATAATATAGACAAATGAGGTAGCTTAATGTGGACATTGGAATCGTGACATTCTGAGCTACAAAGTTATGGACGATTTATTGCACACATGTCAAGTTGATTGGCCAGTTAATATGACAATTCTTAACTGATCATTGGTGCTCATTGAGTAAAGACTTATAAATGAAGCATAATGCATGGCATCACACAGTTTTGGATAGATTGGATTACATGGACGCTTTTTTGTATCTATTTCTATCTCAAATTGTGTCACAACATAGATAAATTGAGCTAGCTTAACATGGGTATTGGAATCACGTTATTCTGAGCTCTAAATCAAAAGTTACGGATTAAGTGTGTACATGTCAAGTTGATCGGGCATTTACAGTGATCATCCTAAACTGATTATTGGTGCTCATTTAGTAAAGGCTTATAAGTGAAGCATAATGCATGATATCACACAATTTTAGATAGATTGGATTACTTCGATGGTTTGTCATATCTATTTATGTGTCAAATTTTGTCACAATATAGACAATTTAGGTAGCTTAACGTGGGCATTGGATTCGTGTCATTATGACCTACAAATCAAAAGTTAAGTACGATTTAGTGCAGGCATGTCAAGTTGATCGGCTAGTTAATATGATCATTCTAAACTGATCATTGGTGGTCATTGATTAAAGGCTTATAAATGAAGCATACTGTATGGCATCATGGAGTTTTGGATAGATTGGATTACTTGGGCGCTTTGTCGAATCTATTTTGGTCTCAAATTTTGTCACAATATAGATAAATTTAGCTAGCTTAACGTGGGCATTGGAATCGGTTAATTCATCTGCTTAAGTATCCTTCTTCTCCCCCGGGCGTGATTTAGTCGCTCTAAATCAAGAGTTACGGGCGATTTAGTGTGAACATGTCATGTTGATCGGCCAGTTAATATGATCATTCTGAACTCATCATTGGTGCTTATTGAGCTATAAATAAAAAAGTTACAAACGTTTTAGTGCAGACATTCTGAACTCATCATGTCAAGTTGATCGGCATATTAGAATGATAATTATTAACTGATCATTAGTGCTCATTGAGTATAGGCTTATAAATGAAGCACAATGCCTGGCATCACGCAGTTCGGGATAGATTGGATTACATGGACGCTTTGTCGTATCTATTTCTATCTCAAATTTTTTCACAATATAGAAAGGTTGGCTAGCTTAATGGGGCATTAGATTCGTGTCATTTGAAGCTCTAAATCAAAAGTTACAGACGATTTAGTGCGGACATGTCAAGTTGATCGGATAGTTAGAATAACAATTCTTAATTGATCATTAGTGCTCATTGAGTAAAGGCTTATAAATGAAGCATAATGGATGGCATCTCGCATTTTGGGATAGACTGGATTGCTTGGACACTTTGTCGTATCTATTTCTGTCTCAAAATTTTTCGTAATAGAGAAAATTGAACTAGCTTAACGTGGGCACTATATTCGTGTTATTCTGTGTTTTAAATGAAAAGTTACGGACGATTTAGTGCAGACATGTCAGGTTGATTGGCCAATTAAAATGATTATTGAAAACTGATTATTGGTGCTCATTGAGTAAAAGCTTATAAATGAAGCATAATGCATGGCATCACATACTTTGGGATAGATTGGATTACTTGGACGCATTGTCGTATCTAATTCTGTCTTAAATTTTGTGACAATATAGATAATTGAGCTACCTTAACGTGTGCATTGGATTCGTGTCATTCTGAGCCATAAATTAAAAAGTTTTACACATTTTAGTGCATACATGTCAAGGTTATAGGCCAGTTAAAATGATCATTCTAAACTTATCATTGGTGCTCATTGAGTAAAAGCTTATAAATGAAGCATAAAGCATGGTATCACGCAGTTTGGGATAGATTGGATTACTTAGACACTATGTCGTATCTAGTTGTTTCTGAAATGTTTTTGACAATATAAAATTGAGCTAGCTTAATGTGTGCATTGGATTCCTGCCATACTGAGCTCTAAATAAAAAGTTACAGACGATTTAATGCAAACATGTCAAGTTGATCAACCATTTAAGGTGATAATTCTACACTAATAATTGGTGCTCATTGAGTAAAGGCTTATAAATGAAGCATAATGCATGGTATCACACAGTTGGGATAAATTGTATTACTTGGACGTCTTGTGGTTTCTAATTATGTCTAAAATTTTGACACAATATAGATAATTGAGCTAGCTTAAAGTGGGCATTGGATTTGTGTCATTCTGAGCTATAAATAAAAAGTTACCGACGTTTTAGTACAGACATGTCAAGTTGATCGGCCAGTTAAATTGATAATTCCCAATTGATGATTGGTGCTCATTGAATAAAGGCTTATAAATGAAGCAAATGCATGGCATCACACATTTTAGGATAGATTGGATTACCTGAACGCTTTGTCGACTCTATTTTTGTCTCAAATTTTGTAACAATATAGACAATTGAGCTAGCTTAACGTGGGCATTGGATTTGTGTCATTATAAGGTATAAATCAAAAGTTAGCGACGATTTAGTGTAGATATGTCAAGTTGATCGGCCAGTTAAAATGATCATTCTAAACTGATCATTGGTGTTGTTTGAGTAAAGATTTATAAATGAAGTATTATGCATGATATTACGTAGTATTGGATAGATTTTATTACTTGGAGGATTAGTCGAAGCAATTTTAGTCTTAAATTTTATCACAATATTGAAATTTAGCTAGCTTAACGTGGGCATTGGATTTGTGTCATTCTGAGCTATAAATCAAAAGTTTCAGACGATTTAGTGCAGACATGTCAAATTGAGCAGCCAGTTAAAATAATTCTAAACTAATAATTGGCCCATTGAGTAAAGGCTTATAAATGAAACATAAGGCATGGCATCACGCAGTTTTGGATAGATTGGATCACTTGAACGGTTTGTCGTTTCTTATTCTATCTCAAATTTTCTCACAATATAGATAATTGAGCTAGCTTAACGTAGGCATTGGATTCGTATCATTCTGAGCTATAAATCAAAAACTTAAAAACATTTTAAGGTAGCCATGTCAAGGTTATCGGCCAGTTAAAATGATAATTCTATATCATTGGTTCTTATTGAGTAAAGGCTTATAAATGGAGCATAATGCATGGCATCATGCAGTTTCTGATAGATTGGATTACTTGGACGCTTTGTCGTATCAAGTTCTCACTCAAATTGTGTCGCAATATAGATAAATTATGCTAGCTTAACGTGGGCAATGGAATCGTGTCATTCTGAGCTCTAAATAAAAAGGTACGGATATTTAGTGTGGACATGCCAAGTTGATCGGCCATTTAAAGTGATCATTCTAAAATGATCATTGGTGCAAATTGAGTAACGGCTTATAAATGAAGCATAATGCGTGGTATCATGATGTTTTTGATAGATTGGATTACTTGGACCTTTTGTCGTATCTATTTATGTGTCAAATTTTGTCAAAATTTAGATAATTGAGGTAGCTTAACGTGGGCATTGGATTCATGTCATTATGAGGTACAAATAAAAAGTTATAGACAATTTAGTGCACACATGTCAAGTTGATCGGCCAGTTAATATGATTATTCTGAACTGATTATTGGTGCTCATTGAGTAAAAGCTTATAAATGAAGCATAATGCATGGCAACATGTATTTTTGGATGGATTTGGTTACTTCGAGAACTTGTCGAAGCAATTTTAGTCTTAAATTTTATCACAATATATAAAATTGAGCTAGCTTAACGTGGGCATTGGATTCGTGTCATTTTGAGGTCTAATTCAAAAGTTACAGATGATTTAGGGGGCACATGTCAAGTTGATCGGCTAGTTAAGATGATCATTCTAAACTGATCATTGGGGCTCCTTAAGTAAAAGTTTATAAATATGCCTAGCATCACCCAGTTTGGGATAGATTGGATTACTTAAACGATTTTTTGTATCTATTTCTATCTCAAATTTTTCCCAATATAGAAAATTGAGTTAGCTTAAAGTGGGCATTGGATTCAAGTAATTCTAAGCTCTAAATCTAAAGTTACAAACGATTTAGTGCGGACATGTCAAGTTGATCGGCCAGTTAATGTGATCATTCTACACTGATTATTGGTGCTCATTGAGTAAAGGCTTATAAATGAAGGATAATGCATGGCATCACACAGTTTTGGCTAGATAGGATTACTTGGACGCTTTTTCGTATCTATTCGTGTCTCAAATTTTGTCACAATATAGAAAATTGAGCCCGTTTAAGGTGGGAATTGGCTTCGTGTCATTCTGAACTCTAAATCATAAGTTACAAACGATTTAGTGCGGACATGTCAAGTTAAATGGACAGTTAAAGTAATCATTCGTGCTCATTAAGTAAACGATTATAAATGAATTATAAAGCATGGTATCATGCAGTTTTGTATATATTGGATGACTTGGACGCTTTGTTGTATCTATTTTTGTCTCAAATTTTGTCACAATATAAAAATTGAACTAGCTTAACCTCCGCACTGGATTCGTGTCATTCTGAGCTCTAAATCAAAAGTGATGAACAATTTAGTGCAGACGTGTCAAGTTGATCGGCCAGTTAAAGTCATCATTTTAAACTGATCATTGGTGCTCATTAAGTAAAGGCTTATAAATGAAGCATAACGCATGGCATCATGCACTTCAGGATAGATTAGATTACTTGGACGCTTTGTCGTATATATTTCTGTCTCAAATTTTGTCACAATATATAAAATTGAGGTAGGTTAACATGGGCATTGGATTCGTATCACTCGAATGTCTAAAACAAAAGTTACGGACTATTTAGCGCGGACATTTAAAGTTGATCGATCTATTAGAATGATAATTCTTAACTGATCATTGGTGCTCATTATTGAAAAGCTTATAAATGTAGCATAATGCATGGCATCATCCAGTTGGGGATAGATTGAATTATATGGATGCTTTGTCGTCTCTATCTTTGTCTATAATTTTGTCAAAATATAGAAAATTGAGCTAGTTTAATGTGGGTATTGGGTTTGTGTTATTATAAGTTACGGAGGATTTGTTGCTGACATGTCAAGTTGATCGGTGAGTTAAAATGATCATTATTTATTGATTATTGGTGCTCATTGATTAAAATCTTATAAATGAAGCATGATGCATGGCATCACACCGTTTAGGATAGATTAGATTACTTGGACGCTTTGTCATCTCTATTTATGCCTATAATTTTGTCACAATATTGAAAATTAAGCTACCTTAACATGGGCGTTGGATTTGTGTCATTCGGAGCTCTAAATTAAAAGTTACAGACGATTTAGTGTGGACATGCGAAGTTGATCGACCAGTTAAAATGATCATTCTAAACTGATTATTGGTGTTCATTGAGTAAAGGCTTATAAATGAAGCATCATGCAAAGTAACACGCAGATTGGATTACTTGGACGCTTAGTCGTATCTATTTTTGTCTGAAATTTTTGTCACAACATAGAAATTTTGGCTAGCTTAATGTGGGCATTGGATTCGTATCATTCCGATCTCTGAATCAAAAGTTATGGACGATTTAGTGCGAATATGTCAAGTTGATCGGCCAGTTAAAGTTATCATTCTAAACTGATCATTGGTGCTCATTAGGTAAAGGCTTATAAATGAAGCATAATGGATGCCATCACGCAGTTTCAGATAGATTGGATTAATTGGAAACTTTGTCGTATCTATTTTGGTCTCAAACTTTGTCCCAATATAGAAACATGAACTACCTAAACGTGGGTATTGGATTCGTGTCATTATGAGCTATAAATCAAAAGTTACGGACGATTTAGTGCATACATGTCAAGTTGATCGGCCAGATAAAATGATCATTCTAAACTGATCATTGGTGCTCATTGAGTAAAGACTTATAAATGAAGCATAACGCATGACATCACGTAGTTTTGGATAGATTTAATTACACAGAGAACTTGTCGAAGCAATTTTAATCTTATATTTTATCAAAATATAGAAAATTGAGCTAGCTTAACATGGGCACTGAATTCGTGTCATTATGAGCTCTAAATCAAAAGTTATTGACGATTTAGTGCGGACATGTCAAGTTTATCGGCACGTTAAAATGATTATTTTAAATTGATAATTGGTCCTAATTGAGTAAAGGCTTATAAATAAAACATAATGCATGGCATCAGGGAGTTTGGGATATCTTGGATTACTTGGGCTCTCAGCCATATCTATTTTTTTCTCAAATTTTGGCACAATATAGCAAATTGAGCTAGCGTAAGGTGGGCATTGGATTCTTGTCATTATGAGCTATAAATAAAAGGTTATAGATGATTTAGTGCAGACATATCAAGTTGATCAGCCAGTTAAAATGATCATTCTAAACTGCTCATTGGTGCTTATTGAGTAAAGCCTTATAAATGAAGCATAACTTTGAGCAGCACGCAGTTCAGGATAGATTGAATTACTTGGAAGCTTAGTCGTATCTATGTTTGTATCAAATTTTGTCACTACATAGAAAATTTTGGTAGCTTAATGTGGGCATTGGATTCGTGTCATTCGGAGCTCTAAATCAAAAGTTACAAACGATTTAGTGAGGACATGTCAAGTTGATCGGCCAGTTAAAGAGATCATTCTAAACTGATCAATGGTGCTCATTAAGTAAAGGCTTATGAATGAAGCATAATGCATGACATTACGACGTTTGGGATAGTTTTGATTAATTGCACACTTTGTCGTATCTATTTATGTCTCAAATTTTGTCAAAATATAGAAAATTGAGCTAGCTAAACGTGTGTATTGGATTATTGTCATTATGAGCTATAATCAAAATTTATGGAGGATTTCGTCCAGACATGTCAAGTTGATCGGCGAGTTAAAATAATCATTCTAAACTAATCATTGATGCTCATTGAGTAAAAGTTTATAAATGAAGCATAACGCATGACATCACGTAGTTTTGGATAGATTTGATTTCTTGGAGGACTTGTCGAAGCATATTTAGTCTTAAAATTTTATCACATATTGAAAATTGATCTAGCTTAACATGGGCATTGGATTCGTGTCATTCTGAGCTCTAAATCAAAAGTTATAGACGATTTAATGCGAACATGTCAATTTTATCGCCCCGTTAAAATGATAATTCTAAGCTAATCATTGTTGCTCATTGAGAAAAGCTTATCAATAAAGAATAATGCGTGGCATCACGAAGTTTGAGATAGATTTGATTACGTTGATGCTTTCTCGTATCTATTTTTGTCTCAAATTTTGTCACATTATAGAAAATTCAACTAGCTTAACGTGGGTATTGGATTCACATCATATGGGATCTCTAAATCAAAAATTACAGACGATTTAGTGCGGACATGCCAACTTGATCGGCAAATTAAAATCATATGTTCATTGATTAAAAGAAGCATAATGCATGGCATCACACAAATTTGGATTGATTGGATTACTTGGACGCTTTGTCGTCTCTATTTCTGTCTATATTTTTGGCACAAAATATAAAATATAGCTAGCTAAACGTGGGCATTGGATTTGTGTTATTATGAGATATAAATCAAAAGTTATGGACGATTTGGTGTAGACATGTCCAGTTGACCGGCTAGTTAAAATGATCATTGGTGCTCATTGATTAAAAGGTTATAAAAAATGCATAATACATGGCATCACACGCTGTTTGGGATAGATTGGATTACTTGAATGTTTTGTCATCTCTATTTCGGTCTATAATTTTGCCATAATATACAAAATTAAGCTGGGTTTACATGGGTAATGGATTTGTGTCATTCGGAGCTCTAAATCAAAAGTTACAGACGATTTAGTGCAGACAAGTCAAGTTCATCAGCCAGTTAAAATGATCATTCTAAACTAATCGATGGTGATCATTGAGTAAAGGCTTACAAATGAAGCATAACGCATGACATCACGTAGTTTTGGATAGATTTGATTTCTTAGAGGACTTGTCGAAGCATATTTAGTCTTAAATTTTATCACATATTGAAAATTGAGCTAGCTTAACATGGACATTGGATTCGTGTCATTCTGAGCTCTAAATCAATAGTTATTGACGATTTAATGCAGACATGTCAAGTTTATCGCCCCATTAAAATGATCATTCTAAACTAATCATTGCTGCTCATTGAGAAAAGCTTATCAATAAAGAATAATGTGTGGCATCATGCAGTTTGAGATAGATTTGATTACTTTGATGCTTTCTCGTATCTATTTTTGTCTCAAATTTTGTCACATTATAGCAAATTCAACTAGCTTAACGTGGGTATTGGATTCGTGTCATTTGGGATCTCTAAATCAAAAGTTACAGATGATTTAGTGCAGACACATGCCAAGTTGATCGGAAAATTAAAATGATCAGTTCATTGATTAAAAGAAGCATAATGCATGGCATCACATAATTTTGGATTGATTAGATTACTTGGACGCTTTGTCGTCTCTATTTCTGTCTATATTTTTTTCAGAAAATACAAAATATAGCTAGCTAAACGTGGGCATTGGATTTGTGTCATTATGAGCTATAAATCAAAAGTTATGGACAATTTTGTGCAGACATGTCCAGTTGACCGGCTAGTTAAAATGATCAATTGTGCTCATTGATTAAAAGGTTATAAATGAAGCATAATATATGGCATCATGCAGTTTGGGATAGATTGGATTACTTGAACGTTTTGTCGTCTCTATTTTGGTCAATAATTTTGCCACAATATACAAAATTAAGCTAGGTTTACGTGGGCAATGGATTTGTGTCATTCGGAGCTCTAAATCAAAAGTTACAGACGATTTAGTGCAGACAAGTCAAGTTGATCAGCCAGTTAAAATGATCATTCTAAACTAATCATTGGTGATCATTGAGTAAAGGCCTATAAATGAAGCATAAAGCATGACATCACGTAGTTTTGGATAGATTTGATTTCTTGGAGGACTTGTCGAAGCATATTTAGTCTTAAATTTTATTGCATATTGAAAATTGAGCTAGCTTACCATGGGCATTGGATTCGTGTCATTCTAAGCTCTAAATCAAAAGTTACAGACGATTTAATGCAGACACGTCAAGTTTATCGGCCCGTTAAAATGATCATTCTAAACTCATCATTGCTGCTCATTGAGAAAAGCTTATCAATAAAGAATATTGGCATCACGCAGTTTGAGATAGATTTGATTACTTTGACGCTTTCTCGTATCTATTTTTGTCTCAAATTTTGTCACATTATGCAAATTCAACTAGCTTAACGTGGGCATTGGATTCGTGTCATTCTGAGCCCTAAATCAAAAGTTATAGACGATTTAATGCGTACATGTCAAGTTTATCGCCCCGTTAAAATGATCTTTCTAAACTAATCATTGCTGCTCATTGAGAAAAGCTTATCAATAAAGAATAATGCGTGGCATCACGTAGTTTGAGATAGATTTGATTACTTTGATGCTTTCTCGTATCTATTTTTGTCTCAAATTTTGTCACATTATAGCAAATTCAACTAGCTGAACATGGGTGTTGGATTCGTGTCATTTGGGATCTCTAAATCAAAAGTTACAGATGATTTAGTGCAGACATGCCAAGTTGATCGGCAAATTAAAATGATCAGTTCATTGATTAAAAGAAGCATAATGTATGGCATCACATAATTTTGGATTGATTAGATTACTTGGACGCTTTGTCGTCTCTATTTCTGTCTATATTTTTTTCACAAAATACAAAATATAGCTAGCTAAACGTGGGCATTGGATTTGTGTCATTATGAGCTATAAATCAAAAGTTATGGACGATTTTGTGCAGACATGTCCAGTTGACCGGCTAGTTAAAATGATCATTGGTGCTCATTGATTAAAAGGTTATAAATGAAGCATAATATATGGCATCATGCAGTTTGGGATAGATTGGATTACTTGAACGTTTTGTCGTCTCTATTCCGGTCTATAATTTTGCCACAATATACAAAATTAAGCTAGGTTTACGTGGGCAATGGATTTGTGTCATTCGGAGCTCTAAATCAAAAGTTACAGACAATTTAGTGCAGACAAGTCAAGTTGATCAGCCAGTTAAAATGATCATTCTAAACTAATCATTGGTGATCATTGAGTAAAGGCTTATAAATGAAGCATAAAGCATGACATCACGTAGTTTTGGATAGATTTGATTTCTTGGAGGACTTCTCGAAGCATATTTAGTCTTAAATTTTATCGCATATTGAAAATTGAGCTAGCTTACCATGGGCATTGGATTCATGTCATTCTGAGCTCTAAATCAAAAGTTACAGACGATTTAATGCGGACATGTCAAGTTTATCGGCCCGTTAAAATGATCATTCTAAACTCATCATTGCTGTTCATTGAGAAAAGCTTATCAATAAAGAAAATGCATGGCATCACGCAGTTTGAGATAGATTTGATTACTTTGATGCTTTCTCGTATCTATTTTTGTCTCATATTTTGTCACATTATAGCAAATTCAACTAGCTTAACGTGGGCATTGGATTCGTGTCATTATGAGCTATAAATAATAAGTTATGGACGATTTAGTGCCGACATGTCAAGTTAATCGGCAAGTTGAATGGATCAACACTTATCAAAATTTGTATCAAATTTTGTGAAAATATAGAAAATTGAAATAGTTTAGCGTGGGCATTGGATTCGTGTCA
Organism: Pugionium dolabratum; assembly: GCA_018901945.1. Taxonomy (NCBI): domain Eukaryota; kingdom Viridiplantae; phylum Streptophyta; class Magnoliopsida; order Brassicales; family Brassicaceae; genus Pugionium; species Pugionium dolabratum. The sequence continues at coordinate 96,097 of JAEVFF010000088.1, forward strand.
TTATAACCAATAAATCAAATGTTCCGAACGATTTAGTGGGGACATGTTAGGTGGATCGGCCACTGAAAATGATCATTCTTAACTGATCATTGGTGCTCATTGAGTAAAGGCTTATGAATGAAGCATAATGCATGACATCACACAGTTTGGGATACATTGGATTACTCGGAGGCTTTGTCGTTTCTCTTTCTGTCTCAAATTTTGTCACAATATAGAAAATTGAGCAAGGTTAACGTGGGCATTGGAATCGTTTCACTATTAGCTCTAAATCATAAGTTACAGACGATTTAGTGCGGACATGTGAAGTTTCTAGGCCAGTTAAAGTGATCATTCTAAACTGATCATTGGTGCTGATAAAGTACACGCTTATAAAGGAAGCATAAAGCATGGCATTACGAAGTTCAGGATAGATTGGATTACTTGGATGCGTTTTCGTTTATTGTATGTCAAATTTTATCAAAATATAAATAATTGAGCTAGCTTAACGTGGGAATTGTATTTGTGTCATTCTAAGAACTAAATCAAAAGTTAAGGACTATTTAGTGCGGACATGTGAAGTTGATCGGCCAATTAAAGTGATCATTTTAAACTGATCATTGGTGCTCATTAAATAAAGGCTTATAAATGAAGAAAAATGCAGCCATCATGCAGTTCGGGATAGATTGGATTACTTGGAAGCTTTGTCGTATTTATGTTTGTCTTAAATTATGTAACAATACAGAAAATTGAGTTAGCTGAACGTGGGCATTGGGATTCGTGTCATTCAGAGCTCTAGATCAAAATTTACGTGCGATCTAGTGCTGAAATGTCAAGTTGATTGGAAAGATAAAATGATCATTCTTAGCTGATAATTGGCGCTTATTGAGTAAAGGCTTAAAAATGAAACATAATGCATGGCATCACACAGTTTGGGATAGATTGAATTACTTGAACGCTTTGTCGTATCCATTTCTGTCTCAATTTTTGTCAAAGTACAGAAAATTGAGCTAGCTAAACGTGGGCATTCGGTTCTTGTCATCCAAGCTCCAAATCGTAAGGTACAGATGATTTAGTGCGGACATGTCAATTTGATCAGCCTGTTAAAATGATCATTCTTAACTGATAATTGGTGCTCATTGATTAAAAACTTATAAATGAAGCATAATGCATGGCATCACGCAAGTTGGGATAGATTGGATTATTTGGTTGCTTGGTCATCTCTATTTTGGACTATACCTTTTTCAAAATATAGAAATTTGAGCTAGCTTAATGTGGGCATTGGATTCGTGTCATTTTGAGCTCTAAATCAAAAGTTATAGACGATTTAGTGCAGGGATGTCAAGTTGAACGGCCAGTTAAAGTGATCATTCTAAACTGATCATTGGTGCTCATTAGGTAATGGCATATAAACGAAGCATAATACATGGTATCACTCAGTTTGGGATAGATTGGATTACTTGGAGGCTTTGTCGTTTCTTTTTCTGTCTCAAAGTTTGACACAATATAGAAAATTGAGCTACCTTAACGTGGGTATTGGATTCATGTCATTATGAGCTATAAATCAAAAGTTATGTATGATTTAGTGCAGACATGTCAAGTTGATCGGCTTGTTAAAATAATCATTCTAGAATGATCATTAGTGCTCATTGAGTAAACACTTATAAATGAAGCATAATGCATAGAATCACGCTGTTCAGGATAGATTGGATTAATTGGATGCTTTTTTGTATCTATTTTTGTCTCAAATTTTGTCACAATATAGAAAATTGAGCTAGCTTAATGTGGGCATTGGATTCGTGTCATCCAGATCTCTAAATCAATAGTTAGGGACGATTTATTGCCGACATTTCAAGTTGAATGGCCGGTTAAAATGATCATTCTTAAAAGATCATTGGTGGCCACAGAGTAAAAGCTTATAAAAGAAGCATAAAGAATGGAATCATAAAGTTGGGATAGATTGGATTACTTCGATGCTTTGTCGTCTCTATTTTTATATCAAATTTTATCAAAATATAGAAAATTAAGCTAGCTTAATGTGGGCATTGGATTCGTGTCATTATGAGCTCTAAATCAAAACGTACACATGATTAGTGCAAACATGTCAAGTTTATCGGCTAGTTAAAATGATTATTCTTAACTGATCATTGGTGCTCATTGGGTAAAAGCTTATAAATAAAGCATAATGCATGGCATCATGCAGTTTGGGATAGATTGTATTAGTTGAATGAATGCTTTGTCGTATCCATTTCTGTCTCAATTTTTGTCAAAGTACAGAAAATTGAGCTAGCTAAACGTGGGCATTCGGTTCGTGTCAATCCAAGCTCCAAATCGTAAGGTACAGATGATTTAGTGCGGACATGTCAATTTGATCAGCCTGTTAAAATGATCATTCTTAACTGATAATTGGTGCTCATTGATTAAAAACTTATAAATGAAGCATAATGCATGGCATCATGCAAGTTGGGATAGATTGGATTACTTGGTTGCTTGGTCGTCTCTATTTTGGCCTATACTTTTTTTTCAAAATTTAGAAATTTGAGCTAGCTTAATGTGGGCATTGGATTCGTGTCATTCTGAGCTCTAAATCAAAATTTACGGACGATTTAGTGCGGGGATGTCAAGTTGATCGGCCAGTTAAAGTGATCATTCTAAACTGATCATTGGTGCTCATTAGGTAATGGCATATAAACAAAGCATAATACATGGTATCACTCAGTTTGGGATAGATTGGATTACTTGGAGGCTTTGTCGTTTCTTTTTCTGTCTCAAATTTTGTCACAATATAGAAAATTGAGCTACCTTAACGTGGGTATTGGATTCATGTCATTATGAGCAATAAATCAAAAGTTATGTATGATTTAGTGCAAACATGTCAAGTTGATCGGCCAGTTAAAATAATCATTCTAGAATGATCATTAGTGCTCATTGAGTAAACACTTATAAATGAAGCATAATGCATAGAATCACGCTGTTCAGGATAGATTGGATTAATTGGACGCTTTTTCGTATCTATTTTTGTCTCTAATTTTGTCACAATATAGAAAATTGAGCTAGCTTAATGTGGGCATTGGATTCGTGTCATCCAGATCTCTAAATCAATAGTTAGGGAAGATTTATTGCGGACATTTCAAGTTGAATGGCCGGTTAAAATGATCATTCTTAACAGATCATTGGTGTCCACAGAGTAAAAGCTTATAAAAGAAGCATAAAGAATGGAATCATAAAGTTTGGGATAGATTGGATTACTTCGATGCTTTGTCGTCTCTATTTTTATATCAAATTTTATCAAAATATAGAAAATTAAGCTAGCTTAATGTGGGCATTGGATTCGTGTCATTATGAGCTCTAAATCAAAACGTACACACGATTTAGTGCAAACATGTCAAGTTTATCGGCTAGTTAAAATGATCATTCTTAACTGATCATTGGTGCTCATTGGGTAAAAGCTTAGAAATAACGCATAATGCATGGCATCATGCAGTTCGGGATAGATTGTATTACTTGAATGATTTGTCGCATCTATTTCTGTCTCAACTTTTGTCAAATATAGAAAATTGAGCTAGGTTAACGTGGGCGTCGGATTCGTAACATTCTGAGCTCTAAATCAAAAGTTACGGATGATTTAGTGCGGACATGTCAAGTTGATCGGACAGTAAAACTGATAATGATCATTGGTGCTCATTAAGTAAAGGCTTATAAATGATGCATAATTCATGGCATCACACAGTTCGGGATAGAATGAATTACTTGGACGCTTTCTCGTATCTATTTCTGTTTATAATTATGTCACAATATCGAGAATTGAGCTAGCTTAACATGAGCGTTGTATTCGTGTCATTTTGAGCTCTAAATCAAAAGTTACGAACGATTTAGTGCTGACATGTCAAGTTGATCGGCCAGTAAAAGTGATATTGATCATTGGAAGATTTGGCATATCTATATCTGTCTAAAATTTTGTCACAATATAGAAAATTGAACTTGCTTTACGTGGGCATCTGATTCGTGTTATTCTGAGCTCTAAATCAAAAGTATGGACTATTTAGTGTGGACATGTGAAGTTGAGTTGCCAGTTAAAGCGATCATTCTTAATTTATCATTGGATCTCATTAAGCAAATGCTTATAAATGAAGCATAATGCATGGCATAAAGCAGTTTGGATAGATTGGATTAGTTGGGCGCGTTGCCACCTCTATTTTAGTATCAAATTTTGTGAAAATAAAAAAAATTGAACTAGTTTAGCGTGGGCATTGGATTCGTGTCATTATAACCAATAAATCAAATGTTCCGAACGATTTACTGGGGACATGTTAGGTGGATCGGCCACTGAAAATGATCATTCTTAACTGATCATTGGTGCTCATTGAGTAAAGGCTTATGAATGAAGCATAATGCATGACATCACACAGTTTGGGATACATTGGATTACTTGGAGGCTTTGTCGTTTGTTTTTCTGTCTCAAATTTTGTCACAATATAAAAAATTGAGCTAGGTTAATGTGGGCATTGGAATCGTTTCATTATTAGCTCTAAATCATAAGTTACGGATGATTTAGTGCGGACATGTGAAGTTTCTAGGCCAGTTAAAGTGATCATTCTAAACTGATCATTGGTGCTGATAAAGTACACGCTTATAAAAGAAGCATAAAGCATGGCATTACGAAGTTCAGGATAGAATGGATTACTTGGATGCGTTTTCGTTTATTGTATGTCAAATTTTATCAAAATATAAAAAATTGAGCTAGCTGAACGTGGGAATTGTATTTGTGTCATTCTAAGAACTAAATCAAAAGTTAAGGACGATTTAGTGCAGACATGTGAAGTTGAACGGCCAATTAATGTAATCATTCTAAACTGATCATTGGTGCTCATTATATAAAGGCTTATAAATGAAGAAAAATGCATGCCATCATGCAGTTCGGGATAGATTGGATTACTTGGAAGCTTTGTCGTATCTATGTTTGTCTTAAATTTTGTAACAATACAGAAAATTGAGTTAGCTGAACATGGGCATTGGGATTCGTGTCATTCAGAGCTCTAAATCAAAATTTACGCATGATCTAGTGCTGACATGTCAAGTTGATTGGAAAGATAAAATGATCATTCTTAGCTGATCATTGGTGCTTATTGAGTAAAGGCTTAAAAATGAAACATAATGCATGGCATCACACAGTTTGGGATAGATTGAATTACTTGAACGCTTTGTCGTATCCATTTCTGTCTCAAGTTTTGTCAAAGTACAGAAAATTGAGCTAGCTAAACGTGGGCACTCGGTTCGTGTCAATCCAAGCTCCAAATCGTAAGGTACAGATGATTTAGTGCGGACATGTCAATTTGATCAGCCTGTTAAAATGATCATTCTTAACTGATAATTGGTGCTCATTGATTAAAAACTTATAAATGAAGCATAATGCATGGCATCACGCAAGTTGGGATAGATTGGATTACTTGGTTGCTTGGTCGTCTCTATTTTGGCCTATACTTTTTTTTCAAAATATAGAAATTTGAGCTAGCTTCATGTGGGCATTGGATTCGTGTCATTCTGAGCTCTAAATCAAAAGTTACGGACGATTTAGTGCGGGGATGTCAAGTTGATCGGCCAGTTAAAGTGATCATTCTAAACTGATCATTGGTGCTCATTAGGTAATGGCATATAAACGAAGCATAATACATGGTATCACTCAGTTGGGATAGATTGGATTACTTGGAGGCTTTGTCGTTTCTTTTTCTGTCTCAAATTTTGTCACAATATAGAAAATTGAGCTACCTTAACGTGGGTATTGGATTCATGTCATTATGAGCTATAAATCAAAAGTTATGTATGATTTAGTGCAAACATGTCAAGTTGATCGGCCAGTTAAAATAATCATTCTAGAATGATCATTAGTGCTCATTGAGTAAACACTTATAAATGAAGCATAATGCATAGAATCACGCTGTTGAGGATAGATTGGATTAATTGGACGCTTTTTCATATCTATTTTTGTCTCAAATTTTGTCACAATATAGAATTTGAGCTAGCTTAATGTGGGCATTGGATTCGTGTCATCCAGATCTCTAAATCAATAGTTAGGGACGATTTATTGCGGACATTTCAAGTTGAATTGCCGGTTAAAATGATCATTCTTAACAGATCATTGGTGTCCACAGAGTAAAAGCTTATAAAAGAAGCATAAAGAATGGAATCACAAAGTTTGGGATAGATTGGATTACTTCGATGCTTTGTCGTCTCTATTTTTATATCAAATTTTATCAAAATATAGAAAATTAAGCTAGCTTAATGTGGGCATTGGATTCGTGTCATTATGAGCTCTAAATCAAACGTACACACGATTTAGTGCAAACATGTCAAGTTTATCGGCTAGTTAAAATGATCATTCTTAACTGATCATTGGTGCTCATTGGGTAAAAGCTTATAAATAAAGCATAATGCATGGCATCATGCAGTTTGGGATAGATTGTATTACTTGAATGATTTGTCGCATCTATTTCTGTCTCAACTTTTGTCAAAATATAGAAAATTGAGCTAGGTTAACGTGGGCGTTGGATTCGTAACATTCTGAGCTCTAAATCAAAAGTTACGGACGATTTAGTGCGGACATGTCAAGTTGATCGGACAGTAAAACTGATAATGATCATTGGTGCTCATTAAGTAAAGGCTTATAAATGATGCATAATTCATGGCATCACACAGTTCGGGATAAATTGAATTACTTGGACGCTTTCTCGTATCTATTTCTGTTTATAATTATGTCACAATATTGAGAATTGAGCTAGCTTAACATGAGCGTTGTATTCGTGTCATTTTGAGCTCTAAATCAAAAGTTACGAACGATTAAGTGCTGACATGTCAAGTTGATCGGCCAGTAAAAGTGATATTGATCATTGGAAGATTTGGCATATCTATTTCTGTCTAAAATTTTGTCACAATATAGAAAACTGAACTTGCTTTACGTGGGCATCGGATTCGTGTTATTCTGAGCTCTAAATCAATAGTTATGGACTATTTAGTGTGGACATGTGAAGTTGAGTGGCCAGTTAAAGCGATCATTCTTAATTTATCATTTGATCTCATTAAGCAAATGCTTATAAATGAAGCATAATGCATGGCATAAAGCAGTTTGGATAGATTGGATTAGTTGGGCGCGTTGCCATCTCTATTTTTGTATCAAATTTTGTGAAAATATAGAAAATTGAACTATTTTAGCGTGGGCATTGGATTCGTGTCATTATAACCAATAAATCAAACGTTCCGAACGATTTAGTGGGGACATGTTAGGTGGATCGGCCACTGAAAATGATCATTCTTAACTGATCATTGGTGCTCATTGAGTAAAGGCTTATGAATGAAGCATAATGCATGACATCACACAGTTTGGGATACATTGGATTACTTGGAGGCTTTGTCGTTTCTTTTTCTGTCTCAAATTTTGTCACAATATAGAAAATTGAGCTAGGTTAATGTGGGCATTGGAATCGTTTCATTATTAGCTCTAAATCATAAGTTACGGACGATTTAGTGCGGACATGTGAAGTTTCTAGGCCAGTTAAAGTGATCATTCTAAACTGATCATTGGTGCTGATAAAGTACACGCTTATAAAAGAAGCATAAAGCATGGCATTACGAAGTTCAGGATAGATTGGATTACTTGGATGCGTTTTCGTTTATTGTATGTCAAATTTTATCAGAATATAAAAAATTGAGAAAGCTGACGTGGGAATTGTATTTGTGTCATTCTAAGAACTAAATCAAAAGTTAAGGACGATTTAGTGCGGACATGTCAAGTTGATCGGCCAATTAAAGTGATCATTCTAAACTGATCATTGGTGCTCATTAAATAAAGGCTTATAAATGAAGAAAAATGCAGCCATCATGCAGTTCGGGATAGATTGGATTACTTGGAAGCTTTGTCGTATCTATGTTTGTCTTAAATTTTGTAACAATACAGAAAATTGAGTTAGCTGAACGTGGGCATTGGGATTCATGTCATACAGAACTCTAAATCAAAATTTACGCACGATCTAGTGCTGAAATATCAAGTTGATTGGAAAGATAAAATGATCGTTCTTAGCTGATCATTGGTGCTTATTGAGTAAAGGCTTAAAAATGAAACATAATGCATGGCATCACACAGTTTGGGATAGATTGAATTACTTGAATGCTTTGTCGTATCCATTTCTGTCTCAATTTTTGTCAAAGTACAGAAAATTGAGCTAGCTAAACGTGGGCATTCGGTTCGTGTCAATCCAAGCTCCAAATCGTAAGGTACAGATGATTTAGTGCGGACATGTCAATTTGATCAGCCTGTTAAAATGATCATTCTTAACTGATAATTGGTGCTCATTGATTAAAAACTTATAAATGAAGCATAATGCATGGCATCACGCAAGTTGGGATAGATTGGATTACTTGGTTGCTTGGTCGTCTCTATTTTGGCCTATACTTTTTTTTCAAAATTTAGAAATTTGAGCTAGCTTAATGTGGGCATTGGATTCGTGTCATTCTGAGCTCTAAATCAAAATTTACGGACGATTTAGTGCGGGGATGTCAAGTTGATCGGCCAGTTAAAGTGATCATTCTAAACTGATCATTGGTGTTCATTAGGTAATGGCATATAAACAAAGCATAATACATGGTATCACTCAGTTTGGGATAGATTGGATTACTTGGAGGCTTTGTCGTTTCTTTTTCTGTCTCAAATTTTGGCACAATATAGAAAATTGTGCTACCTTAACGTGGGTATTGGATTCATGTCATTATGAGCTATAAATCAAAAGTTATTTATGATTTAGTGCAGACATGTCAAGTTGATCGGCCAGTTAAAATAATCATTCTAGAATGATCATTAGTGCTCATTGAGTAAACACTTATAAATGAAGCATAATGCATAGAATCACGCTGTTCAGGATAGATTGGATTAATTGGATGCTTTTTCGTATCTACTTTTGTCTCAAATTTTGTCACAATATAGAAAATTGAGCTAGCTTAATGTGGGCATTGGATTCGTGTCATCCAGATCTCTAAATCAATAGTTAGGGATGATTTATTGCGGATATTTCAAGTTGAATGGCCGGTTAAAATGATCATTCTTAACAGATCATTGGTGCCCACAGAGTAAAAGCTTATAAAAGAAGCATAAAGAATGGAATCATAAAGTTTGGGATAGATTGGATTACTTCGATGCTTTGTCGTCTCTATTTTTATATCAAATTTTATCAAAATATAGAAAATTAAGCTAGCTTAATGTGGGCATTGGATTCGTGTCATTATGAGCTCTAAATCAAAACGTACACATGATTAGTGCAAACATGTCAAGCTAGTTAAAATGATTATTCTTAACTGATCATTGGTGCTCATTGGGTAAAAGCTTATAAATAAAGCATAATGCATGGCATCATGCAGTTCGGGATAGATTGTATTACTTGAATGATTTGTCGCATCTATTTCTGTCTCAACTTTTGTCAAATATAGAAAATTGAGCTAGGTTAACATGGGCGTCGGATTCGTAACATTCTGAGCTCTAAATCAAAAGTTACGGATGATTTAGTGCGGACATGTCAAGTTGATCGGACAGTAAAATTGATAATGATCATTGGTGCTCATTAAGTAAAGGCTTATAAATGATGCATAATTCATGGCATCACACAGTTCGGGATAGAATGAATTACTTGGACGCTTTCTCGTATCTATTTCTGTTTATAATTATGTCACAATATTGAGAATTGAGCTAGCTTAACATGAGCATTGTATTCATGTCATTTTGAGCTCTAAATCAAAAGTTACGAATGATTTAGTGCTGACATGTCAAGTTGATCGGCCAGTAAAAGTGATATTGATCATTGGACGATTTGGCATATCTATTTCTGTCTAAAAATAGAAAATTGAACTTGCTTTACGTGGGCATCGGATTCGTGTTATTCTGAGCTCTAAATCAAAAGTTATGGACTATTTAGTGTGGACATGTGAAGTTGAGTGGCCAGTTAAAGCGATCATTCTTAATTTATCATTGGATCTCATTAAGAAAATGCTTATAAATGCAGCATAATTAATGACATAAAGCAGTTTGGATAGATTGGATTAGTTGGGCGCGTTGCCACCTCTATTTTTGTACCAAATTTTGTGAAAATATAGAAAATTGAACTAGTTTAGCGTGGGCATTGGATTCGTGTCATTATAACCAATAAATCAAACGTTCCGAACGATTTAGTGGGGACATGTTAGGTGGATCGGCCACTGAAAATGATCATTCTTAACTGATCATTGGTTCTCATTGAGTAAAGGCTTATGAATGAAGCATAATGCATGACATCACACAGTTTGGGATACATTGGATTACTTGGAGGCTTTGTCGTTTCTTTTTCTGTCTCAAATTTTGTCACAATATAGCAAATTGAGATAGGTTAACGTGGGCATTGGAATCGTTTCATTATTAGCTCTAAATCATAACTTACGGACGATTTAGTGCGGACATGTGAAGTTTCTAGGCCAGTTAAAGTGATCATTCTAAACTGATCATTGGTGCTGATAAAGTACACGCTTATAAAGGAAGCATAAAGCATGGCATTACGAAGTTCAGGATAGATTGGATTACTTGGATGCTTTTTCGTTTATTGTATGTCAAATTTTATCAAAATATAAAAAATTGAGCTAGCTTAACGTGGGAATTGTATTTGTGTCATTCTAAGAACTAAATCAAAAGTTAAGGACGAGTTAGTGCGGACATGTCAAGTTGATCGGCCAATTAAAGTGATCATTCTAAACTGATCATTGGTGCTCATTAAATAAAGGCTTATAAATGAAGAAAAATGCATGCCATCATGCAGTTCGGGATAGATTGGATTACTTGGAAGCTTTGTCGTATCTATTTTTGTCTTAAATTTTGTAACAATACAGAAAATTGAGTTAGCTGAACGTGGGCATTGGGATTCGTGTCATTCAGAGCTCTAAATCAAAATTTACGCACGATCTAGTGCTGACATGTCAAGTTGATTGGAAAGTTAAAATGATCCTTCTTAACTGATCATTGGTGCTTATTGAGTAAAGGCTTAAAAATGAAACATAATGCATGTCATCACACAGTTTGGGATAGATTGAATTACTTGAACGCTTTGTCGTATCCATTTCTGTCTCAATTTTTGTCAAAGTACAGAAAATTGAGCTAGATAAACGTGGGCATTCAGTTCGTGTCAATCCGAGCTCCAAATCATAAGCTACAGATGATTTAGTGCGGACATGTCAATTTTATCAGCCTGTTAAAATGATCATTCTTAACTGATAATTGGTGCTCATTGATTAAAAACTTATAAATGAAGCAGCATAATGCATGGCATCACGCAAGTTGGGATAGATTGGATTACTTGGTTGCTTGGTCGTCTCTATTTTGGCCTATACTTTTTTTTCAAAATATAGAAATTTGAGCTAGCTTAATGTGGGCATTGGATTCGTGTCATTCTGAGCTCTAAATAATAAGTTACGGACGATTTAGTGCGGGGATGTCAAGTTTATCGGCCAGTTAAAGTGATCATTCTAAACTGATCATTGGTGTAGATTAAGTAAACGCTTATAAAAGAAACATAAAGCATGGCATCCCGAAGTTTGGGATAGATTGGATTACTTGGATGCTTTGTCGTCTCAATTTCTATCTCAAATTTTGTCAAAATATAGAGAATTGAGCTAGCTTAACTTGGGCATTGGACTCAAAAGTTACATACAATTTAGTGCGAACATGTCATGTTGATAGATCACTTAATACGACTATTCTAAACTGATCATTAGTGCTCATTGAGTAAGAGATTATAAATTAAGGACGGGATATATTGGATTACTTAGACGATTTGTCGTATCTATTTTTGTCTCAAATTTTGTCATAATATAGAAATTGAGCTAGCTTAACATGGGCATTGGATTCGTGTTAGTCTGAGCTCTAAATCATATATTACGAATGATTTAGTGCAGACATTTCAAGTTGATCGGCGTGTTAAAATGATCATTCTTAGCTGATCATTGGTGCTCATTGATTAAAAACTTATAAATGAAGCAAAAATCATGGCATCACGAAGTTTGGGATAGATTGGAATACTTCAACGCTTTGTCGTCTCTATTTCTATCTCAGATTTTTTCAAAATATAGTAAATTGAGCTAGTTTAATGTGGGAATTGGATTTTTGTCATTCCGAGGTCTAAATAAAAAGTTACATACAATTTAGTCCAAAAATGTCGAGTTGATAGGCCAATTAATATGATTATTCTAAATTGATCATTAGTGATCATTGAGTAAAGACTCATAAATGAAGCATAATGCATAGCATCCCGCAGTTTTTGCTAGATAAGATTACTTGGACGCTTTTCGTATCTAATTCTGTCCATAATTTTGTCACAATATAGAAAATTGGGCAAACTTAACGTGGGCATTGGATACATGTCATTCTCAGCTCCAAATCAAAAGTTACGGACGATTTAGTGTGGACATGTCAAGTTGATCGAGCAGTTAAAATGATCATTCTTAACTGATCATTGGTTACCATAGAGTAAAAGCTTGTAAATGAAGCATAATGCATGGCATCACCCAGTTTGGAATAGACTGGAATACTTTGATGCTTTGTCGTATCTATTTCTGTCTCAAATTTGGTCGCAATATAGAAAATTGATCAAGCTTAATGTGGGCATTAGATTCGTGTCATTATGAGCTCTAAATCATAAGTTACGAACGATTTTGTGCAGATATGTCAAGCTCATCGGCCAGTTAAAATGATCATTCTTAACTGATTATTGGTGCTCATTGAGTAAAGGCTTATAAATGAAACATAATGCATGGCATCACGTAGTTCTGGATAGATTGGATTACTTGGACGCTTTGTCGTATCTATTTCTGTATCAAATTCTGTCACAATATAGAAAATTAAGATATCTTAACGTGGGCACTGGGTTCTTGTAAGTCTAAGCTCTAAATCATAAGTTAGAAACGATATAGTGCGGACATGTCAAGTTGATCGGCATGTTAAAATGATCAATCTTAACTGATCATTGGTGCTGATAAAGTAAACGCTTATAAATGAAGCATGAAGCATGACATTACAAAGTTCAGGATAGATTGGATTACTTGGACACTTTGTCGTCTCTAATTCTATCTCCAATTTTTTCAAAATACAGAAAATTGAGCTAGATTAACGTGGGCATTGGATTCATTTCATTCCGAGGTATAAATAAAGTTAGATACGATTTAGTGTGGACATGTCAAGTTGATCAGCCAGTTAAAGTGATCATTCTAAACACATCATTGGTGATCACGGAGTATAGGCTTATAAATGAAGCATAATGCATAGCATCACCAAGTTTGGAAAGATTGGATTACTTGGACGCTCTTCGTATCTATTTCTATCTAGAATTTTGTCAAAATGTAATAAATAGAGCTAGCTGAACGTGGGCATTAGATTCGTGTCATTTTGAGCTATAAATCAAAAGTTATGGATGATTTAGTGCAGACATGTCAAGTTGATCGGCCAGTTAAAATGATCATTCTTAGCTGATCATTGGTGCCCATAGAGTAAAGGCTTATAATAGAAGCATAAAACATGGCATCACCAAGTTTGGGATAGATTGGATTACTTGCATCGTTTGTCGTCTATATTTCTATCTCAATTTTTGTCAAAATATAGAAAATTGAGCTACCTTAACGTGGACATTCGATTGGTATCATTCTGAGCTCTAAATCAAAAGTTACGGATCATATATTACATATATGTCATGGTTATCGGCCAGTTAAAAGGATCATTCTTAACTGATCATTGGTGCCCATAGAGGAAAGGCTTATAAATGAAGAATAATGCATGGCATCACCCAGTTTAGGATACATTGGAATACTTGGATACTTTTTCGTATCTATTTCTATTTCAAATTTTTACACAATATAGAAAACTGAGCAAGATTAACATGAGCATTGGATTCGTGTCGTTCTAAGCTTTAAATCATCAGTTACAGATGATTTAGTGTGGATATTTCAAGTTGATCAGCCAGTTAAAATGATCATTCTTAACTAATTATTGGTGCACATTGATTAAAGGCTTATAAATGAAACATAATGCATGGCATCAAGGTTTGGGATAGATTGGATTACTTGGACGCTTTGTTGTATCTATTTACGTCTCAAATTTTTTCATAATATAGAAAATTGAGCTAGCTTAATATGGGCATTTGATTCATTTCAGTGTGAGCTCTAAATCATAAAATATGGACGATTTAGTGCGCACATCTGAAGTTGATCGGCATGTTAAAATGATCATTCTTAACTGATCATTGGTGCTGAAAAATTAAATGCTTATAAATGAAGCATAATGCATGACGTCATGCAGTTTGGAATAGAATGGATTACTTGGACGATTTGTCGTGTCTATTTTTGTCTATAATTTTGTCAAAATATAGAAAACTGAGCTACCTTAACGTGGACATTTGATTTGTGTCATTCTGAGCTCTAAATCAAAAGTTACGGATGATTTAGTGCGGATATGTCAAGTTGATCAGACAATTAAAGTGATCATTCTAAAGTGATCATTGGTGCTTATTAAGTAAAGGATTATAAATGAAGCATAATGCATGGCATCACGCAGATCCGGAGAGATTGGATTACTTGGACGCCTTGCCGTATCTATTTATGTCTAAAATTTGGTCACAATACACAAAATTGAGCTACCTTAACGTGGGCGTTGGATTCGTGTCATTCAGAGGTCTAAATAAAAAATTACATACGATTTGATGCGGACATGTCAAGTTGATCGACCAGTTAGAATGATCATTTTTAACAGATCATTGGTGCTCATGGAGTAAAGGCTAATAAATGAAGCATAATGCATGGCATCACGAAGTTCGCGATAGATTTGATTACCTGGACGCTTTATCATATCTATTTCTATCTCGAATTTTGTCACAACATACAAAATTGAGCTAGCTTAACGTGGGCATTTGATTCGTGTCATTCGGAGCTCTAAATGAAAAGTGACGGACGATTTAGTGCGGACATGTCAAGTGGATCGGCCACTTAAAATGATCATTTTTAAGTGATCGTTGCTGCTCATTGAGTAAAGTCTTATAAATGAAGCATAATGCATGGCATCACGCAGTTTAGGATAGATTGGATTACTTGGACGCTTTGTTGTATATATTTTTGTCTCAAATTTTTTAACAATATATCAAAGTGAGCTAGCTTAACGTGGGCATTGGCTTCGTGTCATTATGAGCTATAAATCAAACGTGATGGACGATTTAGTGCAGGCATGTCAAGTTGATCGGCCAGTTAAAATGATCACTCTAAACTGATCATTGGTGCATATTGAGTAAAGGCTTATCAATGAAACGTAATGCAGAGCATCACGCAGTTTGGTATAGATTGGATTACTTGGACACATTGTCGTATCTACCTTTGTCTCAAATTTTGTCACAATATAAAAATTTGAGCTAGTTTAATGTGGGTATTGGATTCGTGTCATTTGGAGCTCTAAATTAAAAGTTATGGACGATTTAGTGCCGACATGTCAAGTTCATCGGTCCGTTAAAATGATCATTCTTAAAAAATCATTGGTGCTCATGGAGTAAAGGCTTATAAATGAAGCATAAGGCATGACATCACTCAGTTCGCGATAGAGTTGATTACTTGGACATTTTGTCATATCTATTTCTATCTCAAATATGGTTACAATATAAAAAATTGAGCTAGCTTAACCTGGGCATTGGATTTGTGTCATTCGGAGCTCTAAATGAAAAGTGACGGACAATTTAGTGCGGACATGTCAAGTTGATCGGCCTGTTGAAATGATCATTCGAAACTGATCAATAGTGCTCATTGAGTGAAGGCTTATAAATGAAGCATAATGCATAGAATCCCGCAGTTTAGGATAGATTGGATTACTTGTACTCTTTGTCATACCTATTTTTGTCTCAAATTTTGTCGCAATATAGAAAATTGAGCTAGAATAATGTGGGCATTGGATTCGTGTCATTCTGAGCTCTTAATCAAAAGTTAAAGATGATTTAGTGCAATCATATCAAGTTGATCGGCCAGTTAACGTGATCATTCTAAATTGATCATTGGTGTTCCTTGAGTAAAGGATTATATATGAAGCATAATGCATATACTTGGATGTTTTTTTTAATCTATTTATGTCTCAAATTTTGTCACAATATAGAAAACTAAGCTAGCTTAACGTGAGCACTGGATTCATGTCACTTTTGAGCTCAATTTTGGATGATTTAGTGCGGACATGTCAATTTTTTGGTCAGTTAAAGTGATCATTCTAAAATGATCATTGGTGCTCATTAGGTGAAGGCTTATAAACAAGCATAATGCATGGCATCACGCTGTTCGTGATAAATTGAATTTTTGGACGCTTTGCGTTTGTATTTCAGTCTCAAACTTTGTCACAATATAGAAAATTGAGCTAGTTTAACATGGGCGTTGCATTTGAGCCAATTTGAGCTCTAAATCAAAAGTTACAGATGATATAGTGCAGAAATGTCAATTTGATCGGTCAGTAAAAGTGATACGGATCATTGGTGCTCATTAAGAAAAGGGTTACAAATGAAGCATAATAGATGGCATCACGCAATTCGGGATAGATATGATTACGTAGACGCCTTTTCGTATCTATTAATGTCAATAATTTGTCATACTATAGAAAATTGAGCTAGCTTAACATGGGCGTTGGATTCGTGTAATTTTGAGCTCTAAATCAAAAGTTACGGACGAATTAGTGCGGACATGTCAAGTTGATCGTCCAGTTAAAAGGATCATTCTTAACTTATCATTGGTGCGCATAGATTATAGGCTTATTAAAGAAGCATAAAGCATGGCATCACGAAGTTTGGGATAGATTGGATTACTTGGACACTTTGTCATCTCTATTTTTCTCTCCAATTTTGTCAAAATATAGAAAATTTAGCTAGCTTAACGTGGGCATTGGATTCGTGTCATTATGAGATATAAATCAAAACTTACGAACGATTTAGTGTAGACATGTCAAGTTGATCGGCCAGTTAAAATGATCATTTTTAACTGATCACCAGTGCTTATTGAGTAAAGACTTATAAATGAAGAATAATACATAGCATCACGCAGTTTGGGATAGATTGGATTACATGGAGGATTTGTCAAAGCAATTTTGATCTTAAATTTTATCACATATAGAAAGTTGAGATAGCTTGGCGTGGGCATCGGATTTGTGTCATTCGAGCTATAAATCAAAAGTTACATACGATTTTGTGCAGACATTGATCGGCGAGTTAAAATGATCATTTTAAACTGATCATTGGTGCTCATTAAGTAAAACCTTATAAATGAAGAATAAATCATGGCATCACACAGTTTGGGATAGATTGGATTAATTGACCGCTTTGTTGTATCTATTTCTGTCTCAAATTTTGTCACAATATAGAAAATTGTGCCAGCTTAACGTGGGAATTGGATTCGTATCATTCTGGGCGCTAAATCAAAAGGTACTAACGATTTAATGCAAAAATGTCAAGTTGATCGGCCTGTTAAAATGATCATTCTTAACTCATCATTGGTGCTCATTGAATAAAGCCTTATAAATGAAGCATAATGTATGGCATCACACAGTTTGGGATAGATTGGATAACTTGGACGCTCTGTCGTATCAATTTTTGTCTTAAATTTTTTCACAATATAGAAAATTGACCTAGCCTAACGTGGACATTAGATTCGTGTCATTCTATAAAACAAAAGTTGTAGACAGTTTAGTGCACACATGTCAAGTTGATTGTCCAGTTAAAATGATCATTCTAAACTCATCATTGGTGCTCATTGAGTTAAGGCTAATAAATGAATCATAATGCATGGCATCACGCAGTTCGGGATAGATTGGATTACTTGGATGAATTGTCATATCTATCTTTGTCTCAAATTTTGACAAAATATAGTAAATTGAGGTAGCTTAACGTGGGCATTGGATTCGTGTCATTATCACCTCTAAATAAAACATTACGGATAATTTAGTGTGAACATGTCATGTTGATCGACCACTTAAAATGATCATTTTTAACTGATCATTGGTGCTCATTGAGTAAAGGCTTATAAATGAAGCGCAATGCATGGTATCACGCAGTTCGGGATACATTGGATTACTTGAATGCTTTGTCGTATTTTGCTGTCTCGAATTTTATCACCATATAGAAAATTGAGCAAGCTTAACGTTTCATTATAAGCTACAAAGTAATGGACGATTTACTGTAGACATGTCAAGTTGATACGGCAGTTAAAACGATTATTCTAAACTGATCATTAGTGGTCATTGAGTAAAGGCTTATAAATGAAGCATAACTCATAGAATCACGCTATTCAGGATATATTTGATTACTTGGACTCTTTGTCGTATCTATTTTAGAAAATTGAGCTAGCTTAATGTGGGCATTGGTTTCGTGTCATTCTGATCTCTAAATCAAAAGTTACGGACGATTCAATGTGGACATGTCAAGTTGATCGGTCAGTTAAAATGATCATTCTAAACTGATCATTGGTGCTCATTAGGTAATGGCATATAAGCGAAGCATAATACATGGTATCACTCAGTTTGGGATAGATTGGATTACTTGGAGGCTTTGTCGTTTCTTTTTCTCTCTCAAATTTAGTAACAATATAGAAAATTGAGCTACCTTAACGTGGGTATTTGATTCATGTCATTATGAGCTATAAATAAAAAGTTATGTACGGTCTAGTGCAGACATGTCAAGTTGATCGGCCAGTTAAAATAATCATTCTAGACTGATCATTAGTGCTCATTGAGTAAACACTTATAAATGAAGCATAATGCATAGAATCACGCTGTTCAGGATAGATTGGATTAATTAGACGCTTTTTCGTATCTATTTTTGTCTCAAATTTTGTCACAATATAGAAAAATGAGCTAGCTTAATGTGGGCATTGGATTCGTGTCATCCAGATCTCTAAATCAATAGTTAGGGACGATTTACTGTGGACATTTCAAGTTGAATGGCCAGTTCAAATGATCATTCTTAACAGATCATTGGTGTCCACAGAGTAAAGGCTTATAAAAGAAGCATAAAGAATGGAATCATAAAGTTTGGGATAGATTGGACTACTTCGATGCTTTGTCGTCTCTATTTTTATATCAAATTTTATCAAAATATAGAAAATTAAGCTAGCTTAATGTGGGCATTGGATTCGTGTCATTAGGAGCTCTAAATCAAAACGTACACACGATTTAGTGCAAACATGTCAAGTTTATCGACCAGTTAGAATGATCATTTTTAACAGATCATTGGTGCTCATGGAGTAAAGGCTAATAAATGAAGCATAATGCATGGCATCACGAAGTTCGCGATAGATTTGATTACCTGGACGCTTTATCATATCTATTTCTATCTCAAATTTTGTCACAACATACAAAATTGAGCTAGCTTAACGTGGGCATTTGATTCGTGTCATTCGGAGCTCTAAATGAAAAGTGACGGACGATTTAGTGCGGACATGTCAAGTGGATCGGCCACTTAAAATGATCATTTTTAAGTGATCGTTGCTGCTCATTGAGTAAAGTCTTATAAACGAAGCATAATGCATGGCATCACGCAGTTTTTGGATAGATTGGATTACTTGGACGCTTTGTTGTATATATTTTTGTCTCAAATTTTTTAACAATATATCAAAGTGAGCTAGCTTAACGTGGGCATTGGCTTCGTGTCATTATGAGCTATAAATCAAACGTGATGGATGATTTAGTGCAGGCATGTCAAGTTGATCGGCCAGTTAAAATGATCACTCTAAACTGATCATTGGTGCATATTGAGTAAAGGCTTATCAATGAAACATAATGCAGAGCATCACGCAGTTTGGTATAGATTGGATTACTTGGACACATTGTCGTATCTACCTTTGTCTCAAATTTTGTCACAATATAAAAATTTGAGCTAGTTTAATGTGGGTATTGGATTCGTGTCATTTGGAGCTCTAAATTAAAAGTTATGGACGATTTAGTGCCGACATGTCAAGTTCATCGGTCCGTTAAAATGATCATTCTTAAAAAATCATTGGTGCTCATGGAGTAAAGGCTTATAAATGAAGCATAAGGCATGACATCACTCAGTTCGCGATAGAGTTGATTACTTGGACATTTTGTCATATCTATTTCTATCTCAAATATGGTTACAATATAAAAAATTGAGCTAGCTTAACCTGGGCATTGGATTTGTGTCATTCGGAGCTCTAAATGAAAAGTGACGGACAATTTAGTGCGGACATGTCAAGTTGATCGGCCTGTTGAAATGATCATTCGAAACTGATCAATAGTGCTCATTGAGTGAAGGCTTATAAATGAAGCATAATGCATAGAATCCCGCAGTTTAGGATAGATTGGATTACTTGTACTCTTTGTCATACCTATTTTTGTCTCAAATTTTGTCGCAATATAGAAAATTGAGCTAGAATAATGTGGGCATTGGATTCGTGTCATTCTGAGCTCTTAATCAAAAGTTAAAGATGATTTAGTGCAATCATATCAAGTTGATCGGCCAGTTAACGTGATCATTCTAAATTGATCATTGGTGTTCCTTGAGTAAAGGATTATATATGAAGCATAATGCATATACTTGGATGTTTTTTTTAATCTATTTATGTCTCAAATTTTGTCACAATATAGAAAACTAAGCTAGCTTAACGTGAGCATTGGATTCATGTCAATTTTGAGCTCAATTTTGGATGATTTAGTGCGGACATGTCAATTTTTTGGTCAGTTAAAGTGATCATTCTAAAATGATCCTTGGTGCTCATTAGGTGAAGGCTTATAAACAAGCATAATGCATGGCATCACGCTGTTCGTGATAAATTGAATTTTTGGACGCTTTGCGTTTGTATTTCAGTCTCAAATTTTGTCACAATATAGAAAATTGA
Organism: Pugionium dolabratum; assembly: GCA_018901945.1. Classification (NCBI taxonomy): domain Eukaryota; kingdom Viridiplantae; phylum Streptophyta; class Magnoliopsida; order Brassicales; family Brassicaceae; genus Pugionium; species Pugionium dolabratum. Next base: position 116,980 of record JAEVFF010000088.1, read on the forward strand.
GCTAGTTTAACATGGGCGTTGCATTTGAGCCATTTTGAGCTCTAAATAAAAAGTTACAGATGATATAGTGCAGAAATGTCAATTTGATCGGTCAGTAAAAGTGATACGGATCATTGGTGCTCATTAAGAAAAGGGTTACAAATGAAGCATAATAGATGGCATCACGCAATTCGGGATAGATATGATTACGTAGATGCCTTTTCGTATCTATTAATGTCAATAATTTGTCATACTATAGAAAATTGAGCTAGCTTAACATGGGCGTTGGATTCGTGTAATTTTGAGCTCTAAATCAAAAGTTACGGACGAATTAGTGCGGACATGTCAAGTTGATCGTCCAGTTAAAAGGATCATTCTTAACTTATCATTGGTGCGCATAGGCTTATTAAAGAAGCATAAAGCATGGCATCACGAAGTTTGGGATAGATTGGATTACTTGGACACTTTGTCATCTCTATTTTTCTCTCCAATTTTGTCAAAATATAGAAAATTAAGCTAGCTTAACGTGGGCATTGGATTCGTGTCATTATGAGATATAAATCAAAACTTANTAAGTCTAGCAAATATTACAAGCCTTTCACTAAAACTAAGGTAGAAGATTCGAAATATGGGATTCTAGCACCAAAACTAGGGAAATTCAGTGTTTTAAGTGTAAGGGCTTTGGTCACTACTCTAGGGAATGTACCAATAAGAGAACTATTGTTATTAGCGCTAATGGTGAGGTAGAATCAGAGGATGACCATTCGGATGCTGAGTCCTTGGAAGAAAATGTAGACATGCCCCATGCTGGACAACTCTTATTCACTAGGAGAACTCTAAACTTACAAACTAGGACAGAAAAGAATGAGCAAAAAGAGAACCTATTCCACAATCGCTGTCTAGTTAAGAATAAGGTCTGTAGCTTAGTGATAGATGGAGGTAGCTAGTGAGATTATGGTAGAGAAGTTAGGACTTGGGATTAATAAGAGGTCTAAACCCTATAAGTTGCAATGGCTTAATAATGAGGGTGAGCTAGAAGTAGAGAACCAGGTCCTAGTTCCTTTGTCCATAGGCAAATATGAAGATGATGTTTTATGTAATGTTTTACCCATGGATGCTGGTCATCTCTTGTTAGGTAGACCTTGGCAATCGGATAGAAGGGTTATTCATGGTGGATTCACTAATAGGTACTCATTTGAGTTTAAGGGAAAGAAACATATTTTAGTACCTTTATCCCCACAAGAGGTTCATTTAGATCAGATAGCTTTAAAGAAAAACAAAACCTAATCCGAATACAAAAGCAAGCCCCATGCCGATGGCACCGCCAAACCGCAAACCAAGCCACCAGCTAAACAACCGACTAATCTTATGATTAAGTCCAACCCAGGGAGTAACTTACTACACCTACTCTTTGTGCTTAAAGAATGCTTTCATACTAACCAATCTATGCAAGACAATCCTAGCAAAATTAACCTTCTTTTGCAGGAATTTAAAGATGTGTTTCCGGAGGAGTAACCGCAAGGCTTACCACCAATCTGAGGAATTGAGCACCAAATTGACTTTCTACCAGGTGCATCTCTTCCCAACAAGCCAGCCTCTAGAACCAACCGCCTGGAGACCAAGGAGCTTCAACAGCAAGTCATTGAACTCATGGAGAAAGGACATATCCGTGAAAGTATGAGCCTTTGTGTTGTACATGTTTTGCTTGTCCCAAAAAAGGATGGAAGCTGGAGAATGTGTGTTGATTGCAGAGCCATCAACAATATCACTGTAAACTATCGCCATCCTATACCTATATTAGATGATATGTTAGATGAATTGCATGGTTCTAACATCTTCTCTAAGGTAGATGTTAAGAGTGGTTATCACCAAATTAGGATGAAAGAAGGTGAGGAGTAGAAAACTGCATTTAAAACTAAACAAGGTTTATATGAGGGCTTAGTAATGCCTTTTGGCTTGACAAATGCACCTACTACCTTCATGAGATTGATGAACCATGTCCTTAGGGAATTCATAGGTCTTTTGTGGTAGTATACTTTGATGACATTCTAGTTTTTAGCCGAACCTTAGATGATCATATATAACACCTCCGAAAGGTTTTTGAAGTGCTTGAAAAGGAAACCTTGTAAGCCAATCTTAAGAAATTTTCTATTGGAACAGATAATTTTGTCTTCTTAGGTTTTGTTGTGAGTACAGATGGTATTAAGGTTGATGAGGAAAAGATAAAAGCGATTAAGGAGTGGCCGAGTCCAAAGAATGTTGGGGAAGTAAGGAACTTCCATGGCCTAGCTGGATTTTACCGGAGGTTTGTCATGGAATTTAGGACTATAGCATCTCCATTCACTAAGGTTATCAAAAAGAATGTGGGATTTAAGTGGGATCAGGCGCAAGAGGAGTCATTCCAAACCTCGAAAGACGAGCTCACACACTCCCCGATGCTATCTCTTCGTAACTTTGATAAAACTTTTGAAATTGAATGTGATGCCTCATAAGTTGGTATTGGTGCTGTTCTTATGCAGGAAAGGAAGCCCATAACCTACTTTGTCATATAGTTTTTGACATCATGTAGTTTTTGATAGATTGGATTACTTGTACACTTTGTGATATATATTTCTGTATGAAATTTTGTCTCAATATAGAAAATTGAAGTAGTTTATTGTGGGCATTGGACTCGTGTCATTCTGAGCTATATGTCAAAACTTACGGACGATTTATTGCAGACATGTCAAGTTGATCGGCCAGCTAAAATGATCATTCTAAACTGATCATTGGTGCTTAATAAGTAAAAGCTTATAAATGAAAAATAATGCATTGTATCATGCAGTTTAGGATATACTAGATTACTTGTACGCTTTATCGTATCTATTTCTATCTCAAATTTTGTCATAATAATGAAAATTGATCTAGCTTAATGTGGGCATTGGATTTGTGTTATTTTGAGCTCTAAATCAAATGTTTCGGACGATTTAGTGCAGATATGTCATGTTGATCGCCAATTAAAGTGATCATTCTCAACTGATCATTAGTGGTCATTAAATAAAGGCTTATAAAAGAAGCATAAAGCATGTAATCACGTAGTCTGAGGTAGATTTGATTACTTGGACCCTTTGTCGTCTCTATTTTTCTCAAGTTTTGCACAATATAAAAAATTGAGCTAGCTTAACGTGGGAATTGGATTCGTGTCATTCAAAGCTCAAAATCAAAAGTTATGGACAATTTAGTGCGGACATTTCAAGTTGAACGGCTAGTTAATATAGTTATTCTAAACTGATCATCGGTGCTCATTGAGATAAGGCTAATAAATGAAGCTAAATGCATGGAATCACACAATTTTGGATAGATTTGATTACTTGGATGCTTTTTCATATCTTCTTTTGTCTCAAATAATACCAAAATATAGAAAATTGAACTAGCATAATGTGGGCATTGGATTCATGTCGTTCTGAGCAATAAATTAAAAGTTACGGACGATTTAGTGCAGGCATGTCAAGTTGATCGCGAGTTAAAATGATCATTCTAAACTTGTTATTGGTGCTCATTGAGTAAAAGCTTATCAATGAATAATAATGCATGGCATCATGCAGTTTGGATAGACTGGATTACCTGGATGTTTTTTCATATCTATTTGTGTCTCAAATATTGTCTCAATATAGAATATTGAACTAGTTTAACGTGGGCATTGGATTCATGTTATTTTGAGATCTAAGTCAAAAGTTACGGACGATTTATTGTGGACATGTCTAGTTGATCGGCCAGTTAAACTATCATTTTAAACTGATCATTGGTGCTCATTGTGTAAAGGCTTTATAAATGAAGCATAATGCATGACATCACACTATTTGAGAATGATTTGATTACTTGGACGCTTTGTCTTCTTTATTTCTGTCTCATATTTTGTCAAAATATAGAAAATTGAACTAGTTTAACATGGGCATTGGATTCGTTTCATTCTGAGCTATAAATAAAAAGTTACAGACCATTTAGTGCATAAATGTCAAGTTGATCGGCCAGTTAATTGATCATGGTAAATTGATCATTGGTGCTCATTGAGTAGAAGATAATAAATGAAGAATAATATATGGCCTCACCAAGTTTTGGATAGATTTGATTACTTGGACACTTTTTCGTATCTAGTTCGTTCTCAAATGTTGTCACAATATAAAAAATTGAACTGGTTTAACGTGTGCATTGGATTCGTGTTATTCTCAGCTCTAAATCAAAAGTTACTGACGTTTTTGTACAGACATGTCAAGTTGATCGGTCAGTTAAAAAGATCATTATAAACTGATAATGGGTGCTTATTGAGTAAAAGCTTATAAATGAAGAATAATGCTTGGTATCACACAGTTTAGGATAGAATGGATTACTTGGACATTTTTTCTTATATATTTTTGTCTTAAATTTTGTCACAACATAAAAATTGATCTAGCTTAACGTGGACATTGGATTCGTGTCATTATGAGCTCTAAATCAAAAATTACATACAATTTAGTGCAGAAATATCAAGTTGATCGGCCAATTAAAGTGATCTTTCTAAGTTGATCATTAGTGCTCATTAAATAAAGGCTTATAAATGAAGCATAATGCATGGCATCACGTATTTTGGTATAGATTTCATTATATGGATGATTTGTCGTCTCTATTTTGTCTCAAGTTTTATCAAAATATAGAAAATTGAACTAGTTTAACGTGGGCATTGGATTCGTGTCATTTGGAAGTATAATTCAAAAGTTACGGACGATTTAATGTGGACATGTCAACTTGATCGGCAAGTTAATATGATTATTCTAAAATGATCATTGGTGCTCATTAAGTAAAGGCTTATAAATGAAGTATAATGTGTGGCGTCATGCCGTTTTGGATATATTTGATTACTTGGACACTTTGTCGTATCTAGTTCTATCTCAAATTTTGTCAGAATATAAAAAATTGAACTAGCTTAACATGGGCATTCGATTCGTGTCATTCTGAGCTCTAATGAAAAGTTACAGATGATTTAGTGTGGACATGTCAAGTTGATCGGCCACTTAAAGTGATCATTCCAAACTGATCATTGGTGCTCATTAAGTAAAGGTTTATAAATGAAACATAAAGCATGGCATCACGTAGTTTGGGATAGTTTTGATTATTTGCACGCTTTTTCATTTCTATCTCAAATTTTGTCAAAATAGAGAAAAATGAGGTAGCTTAACATGGAAACTGGATTCGTATAATTTTGACCTCTAAGTCGAAGTTACGGACGATTTAATGCGGACATGTCAAGTTAATCGGCCAGTTAATATGATTATTCTAAACTGATCATTCATGCTCATTGAGCAAAGGCTTATAAATGAAACGTAATGCATGACATCACACAGTTTTCGATAGATTTGATTACTTGGACCCTTTTTAATATCTACTCTAGTCTCAAATTTTGTCATAATATAAAAAATAAACGAGCTTAACGTGGGCAATGTATTCGTGTCATTCTGAGCTCTAAATCAAAATATATAGACCATTTTGTTCAGATATGTCAAGTTGATGAGCCAGTTCAAATGATCATTCTAAATTGATCATTGGTGCTCATTGATAAAAGCTTATAAATGAAGAATAATGCATGGCATCACACAGTTTAGGATAGACTGGTTTACTTGGACGCTTTGTCGTATCTATTTCTATCTCAAATTTTGTCACAATATAGAAAATTGAACTACTTTAATGTGGGCATTGGATTCGTGTGATTTTGAGCTCTAAATCAAAAGTTAAGGACATGTCAAGTTGATCGGCAAGTTAATTTGATCATTCTAAAGTGATCATTGGTGCTCAATGAGTAAAGGATTATAAATGTATCATAATGCATAAAATCACGCAGTTTTTTATAGATTAGGTTACTTGGACACTTTTTCGTATCTATTTCTATCTCAAATTTTGTCTCAATATAGAACATTGAACTAATTTAACGTGATCATTGGATTCGTGTCATTCTGAACTATAAGTCAAAAGTTAGAGACGAGTTAGTGTAGACATGTAAAATTGATCGATCAATTAAAATGATCATTCTAAACTGATCATTGGTGCTCATTGAGTAATAGCATATAAATGACGCATAATGCATGACATCATGCTGTTTGGGTTATACAAGATTACTTGGATGCTTTTTCGTATCTATTCTGTCTCAAATTTTGTCACAATATAGAAAATTGAGGTAGTTGAACGTGGGCATTGGATTCGTGTCATTCAGAGCTATAAAACTAAATTTACGGACGATTTAGTTTGGACATGTCATGTTGATCGGTCAGTTAGTATGATAATTCTGAAATGATCATTGGTGCTTATGAGTAAAGGCTTATAAATGAAGCATAATACCTGGCATTACACAGTTTTGGATAGATGAGATTAGTTGGATGCTTTGTCGATGCAATTTTAGTCTTAAATTTTATCACAATATAGAAAATTGAGCTAGATAAACGTGGGTATTGAATTTGTGTCATATAGATATCTAAATAAAAAGTTACAGAAAGTTTAACGCGGACATGTCTAGGTGATCGGGCAGTTAAAGTGACATTCTAAACTAATAAGTGGTGCTAATTGAGTAAATGCTTATAAATGAAACATAATGCATGTCATCACACAGTTTTGGATAGATTGGATTACTTGGACACTTTGTCGTATCTATTTCTATCTCAAATTTTGTCACAGTATAGAAAATTGAACTACCTTAATGTGGGCATTGGATTCGTGTGATTTTGAGCTCTAAATCAAAAGTTAAGGACATGTCAAGTTGATCGGCAAGTTAATATGATCATTCTAAAGTGATCATTGGTGCTCAATGAGTAAAGGCTTATAAATGAATCATATCGCATGAAATCACGCAGTTTTTTATAGATTAGGTTACTTGGACGCTTTTTCGTATCTATTTCTATCTCAAATTTTGTCTCAATATAGAACATTGAACTAGTTTAACGTGAGCATTGGATTCGTGTAATTCTCTACTATAAGTCAAAAGTTACAGACGAGTTAGTGTAGACATGTCAAATTGATCGACCAATTAAAATGATCATTCTAAACTGATCATTGGTGCTCATTGAGTAATAGCATATAAATGACGCATAATGCATGACATCATGCTGTTTGGGTTATACAAGATTACTTGGATGCTTTTTCGTATCCATTATGTCTCAAATTTTGTCACAATATAGAAAATTGAGGTAGTTTAACGTGGGCATTGGATTCATGTCATTCCGAGCTATAACACTAAATTTACGGACGATTTAGTTTGGACATGTCATGTTGATGGTCAGTTAGTATGATAATTCTGAAATGATCATTGGTGCTTATGAGTAAAGGCTTATAAATGAAGCATAATACCTGGCATTACACAGTTTTGGATAGATGAGATTAGTTGGATGCTTTGTCGACGCAATTTTAGTCTTAAATTTTATCACAATATAGAAAATTGAGCTAGATAAACGTGGGTATTGAATTTGCGTCATATAGAGATCTAAAAAAAAGTTACAGACAGTTTAACGCGGACATGTCTAGTTGATCGGGCAGTTAAAGTGACATTCTAAACTAATAAGTGGTGCTAATTGAGTAAATGCTTATAAATGAAACATAATGCATGTCATCACACAGTTTTGGATAGATTGGATTACTTGGACGCTTTGTCGTATCTATTTTTTCTCTAATGTTGTTACAACACAGATAATTGAAATAGCTTAACGTGGGCATTGGATTCGTATCATTCTGAGCTCTAAATCAAAAGTTACAGACAATTTAGTGGAGACATGTCAAGTTGATCGGCCAGTTAAAATGATCATTCTAAACTAATCATTGGTGCTCATTAAGTAAAAGCTTATAAATGAACTATAAAGCATGGCATCACATAGTTTGGGATAGATTCGATTACTTGTACGCTTTGTCTTCCCTATTTTTATCTGAATTTTTCTCAAAATATAGAAAATTCAGCTAGCCTAACGTGGGCATTGGATTCGTATTATACTAGGCTCTAAATGAAGCATAATGCATGGCACCACGCAATTTTTGATAAATTTGATTACTTGGACACTTTTTTGTATCTAGATACGTCTCAAACTTCATCTTAATATAGAAAATTAAACTAGCTTAGCGTGGGCATTGGATTCGTGTCATTCTGAGCTATAAGTCAAAAGTTACGGACATGTCAAGTTGATCAGCCAGTTAAAACGATCATTCTAAACTGATCATTGGTGCTCATTGAGTAAAATCTTATAAATGAAAAATAATGCATGGCATTACACAGTTTGGGATAGACTGGATTACTTGGATGCTTTGTCTTATCTCTATGTGTCTCAAATTTTGTCACAATATAGAAAAAGTGAGATAGGTTAATGTGGGTATTGGATTCATGTTGTTATGAGCACTAAATCAAAAGTTACGGAAGATCTAGTGCGGACATGTCAAGTTGATCGGCCAGTTAAAGTGATCATTCTAAACTGATCATTGGTGCTCATTGAGTAAAGGTTTATAAATGAAGCATAATACATGGCATCTCACAGTTAAAGATAGATTGGATTTTTTGGACGCTTGCCGTGTCTATTTCTTTCTAAAATTTTGTTACAATATAGAAAATTTAGCTAGTTTAACAAGGGCATTGGATTCGTGTCATTATGAGCTCTAAATCAAAAGTTACGGGCGATTTAGTGCAGACATTTCAAGTTGATCGGCCAACAAATATGATTATTCTTTGATCATTGGTGATCATTGAGTATAAAGGCTTATAAATGAAGCATAGTGCATGGCATCACGCAGTTTTCGATAGATTTGATTACTTGGAGACATTGTCGTATCAAGATATATCTCAAACCTCTGTCTCAATATAGAAAATTGAACTAGGTTAACGTGGCCAATGGATTCGTGTCATTCTGAGCTATAAGTCAAAAATTACGGACGATTTAGTGCAGACAAGTCAAGTTGATCGGCCAGTTAAAACAATCATTCTAAGCTGATCATTGGTGGTCATTGAGTAAAAGCTTATAAATGAAAAATATTACATGGCGTCACACCCTTTGGGATAGAGTGGATTACTTGGGCGCTTTGTCGTACCTGTTTCTGTCTCAAATTTGGTCAAAATATTTAAAATTGAGCTAGCTTAATGTGGGCATAGGATTTGTGTCATTATGACCTCTAAATCAAAAGTTACAGATGATTTAGTGTGGACCTGTCTAGTTGATCGGCCAGTTAAAGTGCTCATTCTAAACTCATCATTGGTGCTCATTGAGTAAATTTTTATAAATGAAGCATAAAGCATGGCATCACATAGTTTGGGATAGATTTGATTACTTGGACGCTTTTTCGTCTCTATTTCACTCTCAAATTTTGTCAAAATATATAAAATTGAGCTACCTTAATGAGTGCATAGGATTCATGTCATTCTGAGCTCTAAATCAAAATTTTTGGAGGTTTACTGTGGACATGTTAAGTTGATTGGCCAGTTAATATGATTATTCTAAACTAATCATTGGTGCTCATTGGGTAAAGACTTATAAATGAAGCATAATGCATGGCATCACACAGTTTTGATAGATTTGATTACTTGGACACTTTGTCCTATCTAGATCTGTCCAAAACTTTGTCTCAATATAGAAAACTGAACTCGATTAAAGTGGGCGTTGGATTCATGTCATTCTGAGATATAAGTCAAAAGTTATGTATGATTTAGTGCAGACATGTCAAGCTGATCGGCCAGATAAAACGATTATTCAATACTGATTATTGGTGCTCATTGAGTAAAAGCTTATAAATGAAATATAATACATGGCATCACGCAGTTTGGGATAGACTAGATTAGTAGGACGGTTTATCATATCTTGTTCTATCTCAAATTTTGTCAAAGCATAGAAAATTGAGCTAACTTAACGTGGGCACTGGATTCGTGTCATTCTCAGCTCTAAGTCAAAAGTTATGGTCGATTTAGAGCGGACATGTCAAGTTGATCGGCCAGTTAATATGTTTATTCTAATCTGATATTGGTGCTCATTGAGTAAAGGCTTATAAATGGAGCATAATGCATGACATCACACATTTCTTAATAGATTGGATTACTTGGACGCTTTGTCGTATCAATTTATGCCTCAAATTTTGTCTTAATATGGAAAATTAATGTAGCCTAACGTGGGCATTGGATTCGTGTCATTCTAAGCTACAAATCAAAAGTTTTTGATGATTTAGAGCATACATGTCAAGTTGATCACCCAATTAAAATGATCATTCTAAACTGATCATTGGTGCTCATTGAGTAAACACTTACAAATGAAGCATACTGCAAGACGTTATGTAGTTTTGTATATATTTTATTACTTGGTGTATTTTTCGAAGCATATTTAGTCTTAAATTTTGTCACAGTATAAAAATTGAGCTAGCTTAATGTGGCGATTGGTTTCGTGTCATTCTGAGCTGTAAATAAAAAAGTTACAGACGTTTTAGTGCAGACATTTCAAGTTTATCGGAAAGTTAAAATGACCATTGGTGCTCATTTAGTAAAAGCTTATAAATAAAGCACAATGCATGGCATCACACATTTTGGGATAGATTGGATTAGTTGGACGCTTTGTCGTATCTATTTGTGCCTCAAATTTTGTCAAAATATAGAAAATTGTGCTAGCTTAACGTGGACATTGGATTCGTGTCATTCTGTTCTCTAAATCAAAAATTACGGACGATTTAGTGCGAACATGTCAAGTTGATCTGCCAGTTAAAGTAATCATTCTAATCTGATCATTGTTGCTCATTAAGTAAAGGCTTATAAATGAAGCATAAAGCATGTCATCACGCAGTTTAGAATAGATTGGATTACTTGGACGCTTTGTCTTCTCTGTTTCTGTCTCAAATTTTGTCACAATATAGAAAATTGAGATAGCTTAACGTGGTCATTGGATTCGTGTAATTCTGAGCTCTAAATCAAAAGTTACTTACTATTTAGTGTGGTCATGTCAAGTGGATTGGCCAATTAAAGTGATCATTCTAAACTGATCATTGGTGCTCATTTAGTAAAGGCTTGTTAATGACGCATTCAGCATGGCATCGCGTAGTTTGGGATAGATTTGATTACTTGGACGCTTTGTCATCTCTATTTTGTCTTAAATATTGTCAAAATATAGAAAATTCAGCTAGCTTAACGTGGGTATTGGATTCCTGTCATTCTGAGCTCTAAATCAAAACTTATGATCGATTTAGTGCGGACATTTGAAGTTGAATGGCCAGTTAATATGATTATTCCAAACTGATCATTAGTGCTTATTGATTAAAGGCTTATAAATGAAACAGAATGCATAACATCACACAAGTTTTGATCGATTTGATTACTTGGACACTTTGTCGTATCTAATTATGTCATAAACTTTGTCTCAATATAGCAAAACTAAACTAGCTTAACGTGGATATTGGATTCGTGTCATTTTAAGCTATAAATCAAAACTTACGGACGACTTGGTGAAGACATATCAAGTTGATCGGACAGTTAAAATGATCATTCTAAACTGATCATTGGTACTCATTGAGTAAAGGCTTATAAAAGATGCATATTACAAATAATTACACAGTTTTGGATAGTTAGGATTACTTGAACACTTTGTCGAAGAAATTTTAGTCTTAAATATTTTCACAATATAGAAGATTGAGCTAGCTTATCGTGGGCATTGGATTCGTGTCATTCTATGATTTAATTCAAAATTTACAGACGATTTAGTGTCAAGTTGATTGCCCAGTTAATATGATCATTTTAAACTAATCATTGGTGCTCATCGAGTAAATGCTTATAAATGAATCATAATGCATGGCATCACTCAGTTCTGGATAGATTGAACTACTTGGACGCTTTGTCATATCTAGTTTGTCTCAAATTTTGTTACAATATAGCAAACTGAACTAGCTTAACGTGGGCATTGGATTCTTGTCATTCTGAGATATAAATCAAAAGTTATGGACGATTTAGTGCAGACATGTCAAGTTGATCGGCCAGTTAAAATGATTATTATAAACGTGATCATTGAGTAAAAGCTTACAAATAAAGAGTAATGCATGGCATCACGCAGTTTGGGATAGAATGGATTACTTGGACACTTTGTCCTATCTATTTCTGTCTAAATTTTGTTACAGTGTAGAAAATTGAGCTAGATTAACGTGGGCATTGGATTTGTGTCATTCTGAGCTATAAATCAAAAGTTACAGACAATTTAGTGTGGACATGTCATGTTGATCAGCCGGTTAATATGATCTTTCTAAACTGATCATTGGTGCTCAATGAGTAAAGGCTTATAAACGAAGCATAATGCATGAGATTGCGCAGTTTTGGATAGATTGGATTACTTGGACGCTTTGTCGAAGCAACTTTAGTCTTAAATTTTATCACAATATAGCAAATTGAGATAGCTTAACGCGGACATTGGATTCCTGTCGTTATGTGCTCTAAATAAAAAGTTACATATGATTTAGTGCGGACATGTCAAGTTGATTGGCAAGTCAATTTGATTATTCTAAACTGATCATTGGTGCTCATTAAGAAAAGGATTATAAATGAAGAATAATGCATGGCATCACACAGACTTGGATAGATTGAATTATTTGGACGCTTTGTCGTATATAGTTATGTCTCAAATTTTGTCACAATATAGCAAATTGAACTACCTTGATGTAGGCATTGGATTCGTGTCATTCTGAGATATAAATGAAAATTACGAACGATTTAGTGCAGACATGGCAAGTTGATCGGCATGTTAAAACGATCATTCTAAACTGATCATTGGTGCTCATTGAGTAAAAGCTTATAAATAAAGAATAATGCATGGCATAACGTAGTTTGCGATAGACTGGATTACTTGGACGCTTTGTCGTATCTATTTTTGTCTAAACTTTTGTCACAATATTGAATATTGAGCTAGCTTAATGTGGGCATTGGATTCGTGTCAATCTAAGCTATAATTCAAAAGTTACGGACGATTTAGTGTGGACATGTCAAGTTGATCGCGCTGTTAATATGATCATTCTAAATAAATCATTGGTGCTCATTTATTAAAGGCTTATAAATGAAGCATAATGCAAGGCGTCATGCAGTTTGGGATAGATTGGACTACTTGTACAGTTTGTTGTATCTATTTCTATCTCATATTTTGTATCAATATAGAAAATTGAGCTAGCTTAACGTGGCCATTGGATTCTTTTCATTCTGAGCTATAAATCAATAGTTACGGATGATTTAGTGCAAGCAGTGAAGTTGATCGGCCTGGTAAAATGATCATTTTAAGCTAATCATTGGTGCTCGTTAAGTAAAGGCTTATAAATGAAGCATAATGCATGGCATCACACAGTCCTGGATAGATTGAATTTCTTGGACACTTTTTTGTTTCTAGTTCTGTCTCAAATTTTGCCACAATATATCAAATTGAACTAGCTTAACGTGGGGATTGGATTTGTGTCGTTGTGAGCTATAAATCAAAAGTTAAAGACGATTTAGTGCGGACATATCAAGTTGATAGGCCAGTTAGAATGATCATTCTAAACAGATCATTGGTGCTCATTGAATAAAAGCTTATAAATAAAGAATAATGCATGGCATCACGCAATTTATGATATACTAGATTACTTGGACGCTTTGTTATATCTGTTCCTGTCTCAAATATTTTCACATTATAGAAAATTGAGATAGATTAAAGTGGCCATTGGATTCGTGTCATTCTAAGCTTTATTTCAAAACTTATGGATAATTTAGTGTGGATATGTCAAGTTGATCGGCCAGTTAATATGATCATTCTAAACTAATCATTGGTGTTCATTGAGTAAATGCTTATAAATGAAGCATAATGCATGGCATCACTCAGTCCTGGATAGATTGAAATACTTGGACGCTTTGTCGTATCTAGTTATGTCTCAAATTTTGTCACAATATAGCAAACTGAACTAGCTTAACGTGGGCATTGGATTCGTGTCATTATGAACTATAAATGAAAAGTTATGGATGATTTAGTGCAGACATGTCAAGTTGATCGGCCAGTTAAAATGATCATTATAAACTGACCATCGGTGCTCACTGAGTAAAAGCTTATAAATAAAGAATAATGCATGGCGTCACACATTTTGCGATAGACTGGATTACATGTATGCTTTTTTGTATCTATTTCTGTCTCAAATTTTGTCACATTATAGAAAATTGAGCTAGATTAATGTGGGCATTAGATTTGTGTCATTCTGAGCTCTAATTCAAAAGTTACGGATGATTTAGTTTGGACATTACAAGTTGATCGGCCCGTTAATATGATCATTTTAAACTAATCATTGATGCTCATTGAGTAAAGGCTAATAAATGAATTATAATGCAATGCATCACGCAGTTTGGGATAGATTGGATTATTAGGACACTTTGTTGCATCTATTTTTTGTCTTAAATTTTGTCTGAATATAGAAAATTGAGCTAGCTTAACGTGGGCACTAGATTCGTGTCATTCTGAGCTATAAACCAAATGTTACGGACGATTGAAAGCAAACATGTCAAGTTGATCGACGAGATAAAATGATCATTCAAAACTGATCATTGGTACTCATTGAGTAAAGGCATATCAATGAAGCATAATGCATGGCATCTCGCAGTTTTGGATAGAATGGATTACTTAGATGCTTTTTCGTATCTAGTTCTCTCTCAAATTGTGTCACAATATAGATAAATTGAGCTAGCTTAACGTGGGCATTGGAATCGTCTCATTCTGAGATCTAAATCAAAAGTTACAGATGATTTATTGTGGACATGTCAAGTTGATCGGCCATTTACAGTGATCATCCTAAACTGATCATTGGTGCTCATTGAGTAAAGGCTTATAAATTAAGCATAATGTGTGGCATCATAAACTATTGGATAGATTGAATTACTTGGACCATTTTTTGTATATATATATATGTCAAATTTTGTCAAAATATAGACAATTGAGGTAGCTTAAAGTGGGCATTGGATTCATGTCATTATGAGCTACAAATCAAAAGTAATAGACAATTTAGTGCACACATGTCAAGTTAATCGGCCAGTTAAAATGATCATTCTGAGCTGATTATTGGTGCTCATTGAATAAAGACTTATAAATTAAGCATAATGCATGGCATCACGCAGTTTTGGATAGATTGGATTACTTGGACGCTTTGTCGTATCTGTTTCCGTCTCAAATTTTGTCACAATATAAATAAAATGTGCTAGCTTAACATGGGCATTGGAATCGTGTCATTCTGAGCTCTAAATCAAAAGCTACGGATGATTTAGAGTGGACATGTCAAGTTGATCGGCCAGTTAAAGGATCATTCTAAAATGATCATTGGTGCTCCTTATGTAAAGGCTTATAAATGAAGCATAATGCATGGCATCACGTAGTTCAGGATATATTTGTCGTCTCTATTTCAGTCTCAAATTTTGTCACAATATACAAAATTGAGCTACCTTAACATGTCCATTGGATTTGTGTTATTCTGAGCTTTAAATCAAAAGTTACGGATGATTTAATGCAGACATGTCAAGTTGATCGGCCAGTTAAAGTGATCATTCTAAAATGATCATTGGTGCTCATTAAGTAAAGGCTTCAAAATGAAGCATAATGCATGCTATCACACAATTTTGGATAGATTGAATTACTTGGAAGCTTTCTCGTATCTCTTTTTGTCTCAAGTTTTATCACAAAATAGACAATTGACCTAGCTTAACGTTGGCATTGGATTCATGTCATTCGGAACTATAAATCAAACGTTACAGAGGATTTAGTGCAAACATGTCAACTTAATCGACCAGTTAAAAGGATCATTCTAAAATCACCATTGCTGCTCATCGAGTAAAGGCTTATAAATGGAGCATAATGCATGACATCACGCAGTTCATGATTGATTGGATTATTTGGACGTTTTGTCGTCTCTATATTATCTCAAGTGTTGTCAAAATATAGAAAATTAAGCTAGCTTAATGTGCGAATTGGATTCGTGTCGTTCGGAGCTGTAAATCAAAAGTTACAAACGATTTAGTGCTGACATGTCAAGTTGATCGGCGAGTTAAAATGATTATTATAAACTGATCGTTGTTGCTCACTGAGAAAAGACTTATAAATGAACCATAAGGAAAGGTATCACCGAGATTGGGATAGATTGGATTACTTGGGCGTTTTGTTGTATCTAATTCTCTCTAAAATTTTGTCACAATATAGATAAAGTGAGATAGCTTAACGTGGGCATTGGAACCGTGTAATTCTAAGCTCTAAATCAAAAGTTACAGACGATTAAGTGCGGACATGTCAAGTTGATCGGCCAGTTATAGTGATCACTCCAAACTTATCATTGGTGCTCATTGAGTAAAGGCTTAAAATGAAACATAATGCATGGTATCACACAGTTTTGGATACATTGGATTACTTGGACGCTATGTAGTATCAACCTCTCTCTCAAATTTTGTCACAATATAGATAAATTGAGCTAGCTTAACGTGGGCATTGGAATCGTGTCATGCTACGTTTTAAATCAAAACTTACGGAAGATTTAGTACGGACATGTCAAGTTGATCGGCCAAGTTAAAGTGATCATTCTAAACTAATCATTGGTGCTCATTGAGTAAAGGCTTATAAATGAAGCATAATGTGTGGGATCACACTGTTTTTGATAGATTGGATTACTTGGACGCTTTCTCGTATCTATTTCATTCTCAAATTTTGTCACAATATAGATAAATTTAGCTAGCTTAATGAGGAAATTGAAATCGTGTTATTCTAAGCTCTAAATGAAAAGTTACGGATGATTTAGTGTGGTCATGTCAATTTGATCGGCCATTTAAAGTGATCCCTCTAAACTGATCGTTGGTGCTCATTGAGTAAAGGCTTATAAATGAAGCATAATACATGGCATCACACAGTTTTGGATATATTGGATTACTTGGACGCTTTGTTGTACCTATTTCTGTCTCCAATTTTGTTACAATATAAAAATATGAGCTAGCGTGACATGGGTATTGGATTCGTGTCATTATGAGCTATAAATAAAAAGTTATGGACAATTTAGTGAAGACATGTCAAGTTGATCAGCCTGTTAAAAGGATCATTTTAAAATGATCATTGGTGATCATTGAGTAAAGGCTTATAAATAAAGCATAAAGCATGACATTACATAGTTTTGGATTGATTTGATTACTTAGAGGAGTTGTCGACACAATTTTAGTCTTAAATTTTAGCAAAATATAGAAAATTGAGCAATCTTAACGTGGGCATTGGATTCGTGTCATTCTCAGCTCTAAATCAAAAGTTACGGACGATTTAATGCCGACGTGTCAAGTTGATCGGCCATTTAAAATAATCATTCTAAACTGATCATTGGTGCTCATTGAGTAAAGGCTTATAAATGAAGCAATACGCATGAAATCATGCAGTTTGGGATAGATTGGATTACTTGGACGCTTTGTGGTATCTAGTTCTCTCTCAAATTTTGTCACAATATAGATAATTTGAGGTAGCTTAATGTCGACAATGGAATCATGTCATTCTGAGCGCTAAATCAAAAGTTATGGATGATTTAGTGTGGACATGTCAAGATGATCTGCCATTTAAAGTGATCACTCTAAACTGTTTTAAATTTTGTCACAATATAGAAAATTGAGCTAGCTTAACGTGGGCATTTGATTTGTGTCATTCTGAGCTCTAAATCAAATTTACAGACGATTTAGTGCGGACATGTCAAGTTGATCGACAAGGTAATATGATTATTCAAAACTGATCATTGGTACTCATTGAGTAAAGGCTTATAAATGAAGCATAATCTATGGCATCACACAGTTTTAGATAGATTTGATTACTTGGAGGACTTTTCGAAACAAATTTCGTCTTAAATTTTGTCAAAATATTGAAAATTGAGCGAGCTTAACGTGGGCATTATATTCGTGTCATTCTGAGCTCTAAATCAAAATTTACAGACGATTTAGTGCGGACATGTCAAATGGATCGACAGGATAATATGATTATTCAAAACTGATCATTGGTACTCATTGAGTAAAGGCTTATAAATGAAGCATAATCTATGGCATCACGCTGTTTGGGATAGATTGAATTATTTGAACACTTTATCGTGTCTAGTTGGGTCTCAAATTTTGTCAAAATATTGAAAATTGAGCTAAAACGTGGGCATTGGATTCTAGTCATTTTGAGCTATCAATCAGAAGTTAGGGACATTTAGTATGGACATGTCAAGTTAATCAGCCAGTTAATATTACTATTCTAAACTGATCATTAGTGCTCGTTGAATGAAGGCTTATAAATGAAATATAATGCATTGTATCACACAGTTTTGGATAGATTTGATTACTTGGAGGACTTGTCGATGCAATTTTAGTCCTAAATTTTATCGAAATATAGAAAATTGAGCTAGCTTAACGTGGGCCTTGGATTCGTGTCATTCTGAGATCTAAATCAAAAGTTACGGATGATTTAGTGCAGACATGTCAAAATGATCGGCCATTTAACATAATTATTCTAAACTCATCATTGGTGCTCATTGAGTAAAGGCTTAATGCAAGGCATCACAAATTTTTGGATAGACGGGATTACTTGGACGATTTGTCGTATCTATTTCTAGGTCAAATTTCGTCATAATATAGACAAATGAGGTAGCTTAATGTGGACATTGGAATCGTGACATTCTGAGCTACAAATCAAAAGTTATGGACGATTTATTGCACACATGTCAAGTTGATCGGCCAGTTAATATGATCATTCTTAACTGATCATTGGTGCTCATTGAGTAAAGACTTATAAATGAACCATAATGCATGGCATCACACAATTTTGGATAGATTGGATTACATGGACGCTTTTTCGTATCTATTTCTATCTCAAATTGTGTCACAACATAGATAAATTGAGCTAGCTTAACATGGGTATTGGAATCACGTTATTCTGAGCTCTAAATCAAAAGTTACGGATTAAGTGTGTACATGTCAAGTTGATTGGGCATTTACAGTGATCATCCTAAACTGATTATTGGTGCTCATTGAGTAAAGGCTTATAAGTGAAGCATAATGCATGATATCACACAATTTTAGATAGATTGGATTACTTCGATGGTTTGTCATATCTATTTATGTGTCAAATTTTGTCACAATATAGACAATTTAGGTAGCTTAACGTGGGCATTGGATTCGTGTCATTATGAGCTACAAATCAAAAGTTAAGTACGATTTAGTGCAGGCATGTCAAGTTGATCGGCTAGTTAATATGATCTTTCTAAACTGATCATTGGTGGTCATTGATTAAAGGCTTATAAATGAAGCATAATGTATGGCATCACGGAGTTTTTGATAGATTGGATTACTTGGGCGCTTTATCGAATCTATTTTGGTCTCAAATTTTGTCACAATATAGATAAATTTAGCTAGCTTAACGTGGGCATTGGAATCGGTTAATTCATCTGCTAAAGTATCCTTCTTCTCCCCCGGGCGTGATTTAGTCGCTCTAAATCAAGAGTTACGGGCGATTTAGTGTGGACATGTCATGTTGATCGGCCAGTTAATATGATCATTCTGAACTCATCATTGGTGCTTATTGAGCTATAAATAAAAAAGTTACAAACGTTTTAGTGCAGACATGTCAAGTTGATCGGCATGTTAGAATGATAATTATTAACTGATCATTAGTGCTCATTGAGTATAGGCTTATAAATGAAGCACAATGCCTGGCATCACGCAGTTCGGGATAGATTGGATTACATGGACGCTTTGTCGTATCTATTTCTATCTCAAATTTTTTCACAATATAGAAAGGTTGGCTAGCTTAATGGGGCATTAGATTCGTGTCATTTGAATCTCTAAATCAAAAGTTACAGACGATTTTGTGCGGACATGTCAAGTTGATCGGCTAGTTAGAATAACAATTCTTAATTGATCATTAGTGCTCATTGAGTAAAGGCTTATAAATGAAGCATAATGGATGGCATCTCGCATTTTGGGATAGACTGGATTGCTTGGACACTTTGTCGTATCTATTTCTGTCTCAAAATTTTTCGTAATAGAGAAAATTGAACTAGCTTAACGTGGGCACTATATTCGTGTTATTCTGTGTTATAAATGAAAAGTTACGGACGATTTAGTGCAGACATGTCAAGTTGATTGGCCAATTAAAATGATTATTGAAAACTGATTATTGGTGCTCATTGAGTAAAAGCTTATAAATGAAGCATAATGCATGGCATCACATACTTTGGGATAGATTGGATTACTTGGACGCATTGTCGTATCTAATTCTGTCTTAAATTTTGTGACAATATAGATAATTGAGCTACCTTAACGTGTGCATTGGATTCGTGTCATTCTGAGCCATAAATTAAAAAGTTTTACACATTTTAGTGCAGACATGTCAAGGTTATATGCCAGTTAAAATGATCATTCTAAACTTATCATTGGTGCTCATTGAGTAAAAGCTTATAAATGAAGCATAAAGCATGGTATCACGCAGTTTGGGATAGATTGGATTACTTAGACACTATGTCGTATCTAGTTGTTTCTGAAATGTTTTTGACAATATAAAATTGAGCTAGCTTAACGTGTGCATTGGATTCCTGCCATACTGAGCTCTAAATAAAAAGTTACAGACGATTTAATGCAAACATGTCAAGTTGATCAACCATTTAAGGTGATAATTCTACACTAATAATTGGTGCTCATTGAGTAAAGGCTTATAAATGAAGCATAATGCATGGTATCACACAGTTGGGATAAATTGTATTACTTGGACGCCTTGTGGTTTCTAATTATGTCTAAAATTTTGACACAATATAGATAATTGAGCTAGCTTAAAGTGGGCGTTGGATTTGTGTCATTCTGAGCTATAAATAAAAAGTTACCGACGTTTTAGTACAGACATGTCAAGTTGATCGGCCAGTTAAATTGATAATTCCCAATTGATGATTGGTGCTCATTGAATAAAGGCTTATAAATGAAGCATAATGCATGGCATCACACATTTTAGGATAGATTGGATTACCTGAACGCTTTGTCGACTCTATTTCTGTCTCAAATTTTGTAACAATATAGACAATTGAGCTAGCTTAACGTGGGCATTGGATTTGTGTCATTATAAGGTATAATTCAAAAGTTAACAACGATTTAGTGTAGATATGTCAAGTTGATCGGCCAGTTAAAATGATCATTCTAAACTGATCATTGGTGTTGTTTGAGTAAAGATTTATAAATGAAGTATTATGCATGATATTACGTAGTATTGGATAGATTTTATTACTTGGAGGATTAGTCGAAGCAATTTTAGTCTTTTATCACAATATTGAAATTTAGCTAGCTTAACGTGGGCATTGGATTTGTGTCATTCTGAGCTATAAATCAAAAGTTTCAGACGATTTAGTGCAGACATGTCAAATTGAGCAGCCAGTTAAAATAATTCTAAACTAATAATTGGCCCATTGAGTAAAGGCTTATAAATGAAACATAAGGCATGGCATCACGCAGTTTTGGATAGATTGGATCACTTGAACGGTTTGTCGTTTCTTATTCTATCTCAAATTTTCTCACAATATAGATAATTGAGCTAGCTTAACGTAGGCATTGGATTCGTGTCATTCTGAGCTATAAATCAAAAACTTAAAAACATTTTAAGGTAGCCATGTCAAGGTTATCGGCCAGTTAAAATGATAATTCTATATCATTGGTGCTTATTGAGTAAAGGCTTATAAATGGAGCATAATGCATGGCATCATGCAGTTTTTGATAGATTGGATTACTTGGACGCTTTGTCGTATCAAGTTCTCTCTGAAATTGTGTCACAATATAGATAAATTATGCTAGCTTAACGTGGGCAATGGAATCGTGTCATTCTGAGCTCTAAATAAAAAGGTACGGATATTTAGTGTGGACATGCCAAGTTGATCGGCCATTTAAAGTGATCATTCTAAAATGATCATTGGTGCAAATTGAGTAACGGCTTATAAATGAAGCATAATGCGTGGCATCATGATGTTTTTGATAGATTGGATTACTTGGACCTTTTGTCGTATCTATTTATGTGTCAAATTTTGTCAAAATATAGATAATTGAGGTAGCTTAACGTGGGCATTGGATTCATGTCATTATGAGGTACAAATAAAAAGTTATAGACAATTTAGTGCACACATGTCAAGTTGATCGGCCAGTTAATATGAATATTCTGAACTGATTATTGGTGCTCATTGAGTAAAAGCTTATAAATGAAGCATAATGCATGGCAACATGTAGTTTTGGATGGATTTGGTTACTTCGAGAACTTGTCGAAGCAATTTTAGTCTTAAATTTTATCACAATATATAAAATTGAGCTAGCTTAACGTGGGCATTGGATTCGTGTCATTTTGAGGTCTAATTCAAAAGTTACAGATGATTTAGGGGGCACATGTCAAGTTGATCGGCTAGTTAAGATGATCATTCTAAACTGATCATTGGGGCTCCTTAAGTAAAAGTTTATAAATATGCCTAGCATCACCCAGTTTGGGATAGATTGGATTACTTAAACGATTTTTTGTATCTATTTCTATCTCAAATTTTTTCCCAATATAGAAAATTGAGTTAGCTTAAAGTGGGCATTGGATTCAAGTAATTCTAAGCTCTAAATCTAAAGTTACAAACGATTTAGTGCGGACATGTCAAGTTGATCGGCCAGTTAATGTGATCATTCTACACTGATTATTGGTGCTCATTGAGTAAAGGCTTATAAATGAAGGATAATGCATGGCATCACACAGTTTTGGCTAGATAGGATTACTTGGACGCTTTTTCGTATCTATTCGTGTCTCAAATTTTGTCACAATATAGAAAATTGAGCCCGTTTAAGGTGGGAATTGGCTTCGTGTCATTCTGAACTCTAAATCATAAGTTACAAACGATTTAGTGCGGACATGTCAAGTTAAATGGACAATTAAAGTAATCATTGGTGCTCATTAAGTAAACGATTATAAATGAATTATAAAGCATGGTATCATGCAGTTTTGGATATATTGGATGACTTGGACGCTTTGTTGTATCTATTTTTGTCTCAAATTTTGTCACAATATAAAAATTGAACTAGCTTAACCTCCGCACTGGATTCGTGTCATTCTGAGCTCTAAATCAAAAGTGATGAACAATTTAGTGCAGACATGTCAAGTTGATCGGCCAGTTAAAGTCATCATTTTAAACTGATCATTGGTGCTCATTAAGTAAAGGCTTATAAATGAAGCATAACGCATGGCATCATGCACTTCAGGATAGATTAGATTACTTGGACGCTTTGTCGTATATATTTCTGTCTCAAATTTTGTCACAATATATAAAATTGAGGTAGGTTAACATGGGCATTGGATTCGTATCACTCGAATGTCTAAAACAAAAGTTACGGACTATTTAGCGCGGACATTTAAAGTTGATCGATCTATTAGAATGATAATTCTTAACTGATCATTGGTGCTCATTATTGAAAAGCTTATAAATGTAGCATAATGCATGGCATCATGCAGTTGGGGATAGATTGAATTATATGGATGCTTTGTCGTCTCTATCTTTGTCTATAATTTTGTCAAAATATAGAAATTTGAGCTAGTTTAATGTGGGTATTGGGTTTGTGTTATTATGAGCTCTAAATCATAAGTTACGGAGGATTTGTTGCTGACATGTCAAGTTGATCGGTGAGTTAAAATGATCATTATTTATTGATTATTGGTGCTCATTGATTAAAATCTTATAAATGAAGCATGATGCATGGCATCACACAGTTTAGGATAGATTAGATTACTTGGACGCTTTGTCATCTCTATTTCTGCCTATAATTTTGTCACAATATTGAAAATTAAGCTACCTTAACATGGGCATTGGATTTGTGTCATTCGGAGCTCTAAATTAAAAGTTACAGACGATTTAGTGTGGACATGCGAAGTTGATCGACCAGTTAAAATGATCATTCTAAACTGATTATTGGTGTTCATTGAGTAAAGGCTTATAAATGAAGCATCATGCAAAGTAACACGCAGATTGGATTACTTGGACGCTTAGTCGTATCTATTTTTGTCTGAAATTTTTGTCACAACATAGAAATTTTGGCTAGCTTAATGTGGGCATTGGATTCGTATCATTCCGATCTCTGAATCAAAAGTTATGGACGATTTAGTGCGAATATGTCAAGTTGATCGGCCAGTTAAAGTTATCATTCTAAACTGATCATTGGTGCTCATTAGGTAAAGGCTTATAAATGAAGCATAATGGATGCCATCACGCAGTTTCGGATAGATTGGATTAATTGGAAACTTTGTCGTATCTATTTTGGTCTCAAACTTTGTCCCAATATAGAAACATGAACTACCTAAACGTGGGTATTGGATTCGTGTCATTATGAGCTATAAATCAAAAGTTACGGACGATTTAGTGCATACATGTCAAGTTGATCGGCCAGATAAAATGATCATTCTAAACTGATCATTGGTGCTCATTGAGTAAATACTTATAAATGAAGCATAACGCATGACATCACGTAGTTTTGGATAGATTTAATTACACAGAGAACTTGTCGAAGCAATTTTAATCTTATATTTTATCAAAATATAGAAAATTGAGCTAGCTTAACATGGGCACTGAATTCGTGTCATTATGAGCTCTAAATCAAAAGTTATTGACGATTTAGTGCGGACATGTGAAGTTTATCGGCACGTTAAAATGATTATTTTAAATTGATAATTGGTCCTAATTGAGTAAAGGCTTATAAATAAAACATAATGCATGGCATCAGGCAGTTTGGGATATCTTGGATTACTTGGGCTCTCAGCCATATCTATTTTTTTCTCAAATTTTGGCACAATATAGCAAATTGAGCTAGCGTAAGGTGGGCATTGGATTCTTGTCATTATGAGCTATAAATAAAAGGTTATAGATGATTTAGTGCAGACATATCAAGTTGATCAGCCAGTTAAAATGATCATTCTAAACTGCTCATTGGTGCTTATTGAGTAAAGCCTTATAAATGAAGCATAACGTTGAGCAGCACGCAGTTCAGGATAGATTGGATTACTTGGAAGCTTAGTCGTATCTATGTTTGTATCAAATTTTGTCACTACATAGAAAATTTTGGTAGCTTAATGTGGGCATTGGATTCGTGTCATTCAGAGCTCTAAATCAAAAGTTACAAACGATTTAGTGAGGACATGTCAAGTTGATCGGCCAGTTAAAGAGATCATTCTAAACTGATCAATGGTGCTCATTAAGTAAAGGCTTATGAATGAAGCATAATGCATGACATCACGACGTTTGGGATAGTTTTGATTAATTGCACACTTTGTCGTATCTATTTATGTCTCAAATTTTGTCAAAATATAGAAAATTGAGCTAGCTAAACGTGTGTATTGGATTATTGTCATTATGAGCTATAATCAAAATTTATGGACGATTTCGTCCAGACATGTCAAGTTGATCGGCGAGCTAAAATAATCATTCTAAACTAATCATTGATGCTCATTTAGTAAAAGTTTATAAATGGATGCTTTCTCGTATCTATTTTTGTCTCAAATTTTGTCACATTATAGAAAATTCAACTAGCTTAACGTGGGTATTGGATTCGCATCATATGGGATCTCTAAATCAAAAATTACAGACGATTTAGTGCGGACATGCCAACTTGATCGGCAAATTAAAATCATATGTTCATTGATTAAAAGAAGCATAATGCATGGCATCACACAAATTTGGATTGATTGGATTTTTGGACGCTTTGTCGTCTCTATTTCTGTCTATATTTTTGGCACAAAATATAAAATATAGCTAGCTAAACGTGGGCATTGGATTTGTGTTATTATGAGATATAAATCAAAAGTTATGGACGATTTGGTGTAGACATGTCCAGTTGACCGGCTAGTTAAAATGATCATTGGTGCTCATTGATTAAAAGGTTATAAAAATGCATAATACATGGCATCACACGCTGTTTGGGATAGATTGGATTACTTGAATGTTTTGTCATCTCTATTTCGGTCTATAATTTTGCCATAATATACAAAATTAAGCTAGGTTTACATGGGCAATGGATTTGTGTCATTCGGAGCTCTAAATCAAAAGTTACAGACGATTTAGTGCAGACAAGTCAAGTTCATCAGCCAGTTAAAATGATCATTCTAAACTAATCGATGGTGATCATTGAGTAAAGGCTTACAAATGAAGCATAACGCATGACATCACGTAGTTTTGGATAGATTTGATTTCTTAGAGGACTTGTCGAAGCATATTTAGTCTTAAATTTTATCACATATTGAAAATTGAGCTAGCTTAACATGGGCATTGGATTCGTGTCATTCTGAGCTCTAAATCAAAAGTTATTGACGATTTAATGCAGACATGTCAAGTTTATCGCCCCATTAAAGTGATCATTCTAAACTAATCATTGCTGCTCATTGAGAAAAGCTTATCAATAAAGAATAATGTGTGGCATCATGCAGTTTGAGATAGATTTGATTACTTTGATGCTTTCTCGTATCTATTTTTGTGTCAAATTTTGTCACATTATAGCAAATTCAACTAGCTTAACGTGGGTATTGGATTCGTGTCATTTGGGATCTCTAAATCAAAAGTTACAGATGATTTAGTGCAGACACATGCCAAGTTGATCGGCAAATTAAAATGATCAGTTCATTGATTAAAAGAAGCATAATGCATGGCATCACATAATTTTGGATTGATTAGATTACTTGGACGCTTTGTCGTCTCTATTTCTGTCTATATTTTTTTCAGAAAATAAAAAATATAGCTAGCTAAACGTGGGCATTGGATTTGTGTCATTATGAGCTATAAATCAAAAGTTATGGACAATTTTGTGCAGACATGTCCAGTTGACCGGCTAGTTAAAATGATCAATTGTGCTCATTGATTAAAAGGTTATAAATGAAGCATAATATATGGCATCATGCAGTTTGGGATAGATTGGATTACTTGAACGTTTTGTCGTCTCTATTTTGGTTAATAATTTTGCCACAATATACAAAATTAAGCTAGGTTTACGTGGGCAATGGATTTGTATCATTCGGAGCTCTAAATACAAACGATTTAGTGCAGACAAGTCAAGTTGATCAGCCAGTTAAAATGATCATTCTAAACTAATCATTGGTGATCATTGAGTAAAGGCCTATAAATGAAGCATAAAGCATGACATCACGTAGTTTTGGATAGATTTGATTTCTTGGAGGACTTGTCGAAGCATATTTAGTCTTAAATTTTATTGCATATTGAAAATTGAGCTAGCTTACCATGGGCATTGGATTCGTGTCATTCTAAGCTCTAAATCAAAAGTTACAGACGATTTAATGCAGACACGTCAAGTTTATCGGCCCGTTAAAATGATCATTCTAAACTCATCATTGCTGCTCATTGAGAAAAGCTTATCAATAAAGAATATTGGCATCACGCAGTTTGAGATAGATTTGATTACTTTGACGCTTTCTCGTATCTATTTTTGTCTCAAATTTTGTCACATTATGCAAATTCAACTAGCTTAACGTGGGCATTGGATTCGTGTCATTCTGAGCCCTAAATCAAAAGTTATAGACGATTTAATGCGTACATGTCAAGTTTATCGCCCCGTTAAAATGATCTTTCTAAACTAATCAGTGCTGCTCATTGAGAAAAGCTTATCAATAAAGAATAATGCGTGGCATCACGTAGTTTGAGATAGATTTGATTACTTTGATGCTTTCTCGTATCTATTTTTGTCTCAAATTTTGTCACATTATAGCAAATTCAACTAGCTGAACGTGGGTGTTGGATTCGTGTCATTTGGGATCTCTAAATCAAAAGTTACAGATGATTTAGTGCAGACATGCCAAGTTGATCGGCAAATTAAAATGATCAGTTAATCGATTAAAAGAAGCATAATGTATGGCATCACATAATTTTGGATTGATTAGATTACTTGGACGCTTTGTCGTCTCTATTTCTGTCTATATTTTTTTCACAAAATACAAAATATAGCTAGCTAAACGTGGGCATTGGATTTGTGTCATTATGAGCTATAAATCAAAAGTTATGGACGATTTTGTGCAGACATGTCCAGTTGACCGGCTAGTTAAAATGATCATTGGTGCTCATTGATTAAAAGGTTATAAATGAAGCATAATATACGGAATCATGCAGTTTGGGATAGATTGGATTACTTGAACGTTTTGTCGTCTCTATTCCGGTCTATAATTTTGCCACAATATACAAAATTAAGCTAGGTTTACGTGGGCAATGGATTTGTGTCATTCGGAGCTCTAAATCAAAAGTTACAGACAATTTAGTGCAGACAAGTCAAGTTGATCAGCCAGTTAAAATGATCATTCTAAACTAATCATTGGTGATCATTGAGTAAAGGCTTATAAATGAAGCATAAAGCATGACATCACGTAGTTTTGGATAGATTTGATTTCTTGGAGGACTTCTCGAAGCATATTTAGTCTTAAATTTTATCGCATATTGAAAATTGAGCTAGCTTACCATGGGCATTGGATTCATGTCATTCTGAGCTCTAAATCAAAAGTTACAGACGATTTAATGCGGACATGTCAAGTTTATCGGCCCGTTAAAATGATCATTCTAAACTCATCATTGCTGTTCATTGAGAAAAGCTTATCAATAAAGAAAATGCATGGCATCACGCAGTTTGAGATAGATTTGATTACTTTCATGCTTTCTCGTATCTATTTTTGTCTCATATTTTGTCACATTATAGCAAATTCAACTAGCTTAACGTGGGCATTGGATTCGTGTCATTATGAGCTATAAATAATAAGTTATGGACGATTTAGTGCCGACATGTCAAGTTAATCGGCAAGTTGAATGGATCAACACTTATCAAAATTTGTATCAAATTTTGTGAAAATATAGAAAATTGAAATAGTTTAGCGTGGGCATTGGATTCGTGTCATTATAACCAATAAATCAAATGTTCCGAACGATTTAGTGGGGACATGTTAGGTGGATCGGCCACTGAAAATGATCATTCTTAACTGATCATTGGTGCTCATTGAGTAAAGGATTATGAATGAAGAATAATGCATGACATCACACAGTTTGGGATACATTGGATTACTTGGAGGCTTTGTCGTTTCTTTTTCTGTCTCAAATTTTGTCACAATATAGGAAATTGAGCTAGGTTAAGGTGGGCATTGGAATCGTTTCATTACTAGCTCTAAATCATAAGTTACGGACGATTTAGTGCGGACATGTGAAGTTTCTAGGCCAGTTAAAGTGATCATTCTAAATTGATCATTGGTGCTGATAAAGTACACGCTTATAAAGGAAGCATAAAGCATGGCATTACGAAGTTCAGGATAGATTGGATTACTTGGATGCGTTTTCGTTTATTGTATGTCAAATTTTATCAAAATATAAATAATTGAGCTAGCTTAACGTGGGAATTGTATTTGTGTCATTCTAAGAACTAAATCAAAAGTTAAGGACTATTTAGTGCGGACATGTGAAGTTGATCGGCCAATTAAAGTGATCATTTTAAACTGATCATTGGTGCTCATTAAATAAAGGCTTATAAATGAAGAAAAATGCAGCCATCATGCAGTTCGGGATAGATTGGATTACTTGGAAGCTTTGTCGTATTTATGTTTGTCTTAAATTATGTAACAATACAGAAAATTGAGTTAGCTGAACGTGGGCATTGGGATTCGTGTCATTCAGAGCTCTAGATCAAAATTTACGTGCGATCTAGTGCTGAAATGTCAAGTTGATTGGAAAGATAAAATGATCATTCTTAGCTGATAATTGGCGCTTATTGAGTAAAGGCTTAAAAATGAAACATAATGCATGGCATCACACAGTTTGGGATAGATTGAATTACTTGAACGCTTTGTCGTATCCATTTCTGTCTCAATTTTTGTCAAAGTACAGAAAATTGAGCTAGCTAAACGTGGGCATTCGGTTCGTGTCAATCCAAGCTCCAAATCGTAAGGTACAGATGATTTAGTGCGGACATGTCAATTTGATCAGCCTGTTAAAATGATCATTCTTAACTGATAATTGGTGCTCATTGATTAAAAACTTATAAATGAAGCATAATGCATGGCATCACGCAAGTTGGGATAAATTGGATTATTTGGTTGCTTGGTCATCTCTATTTTGGACTATACCTTTTTTTCAAAATATAGAAATTTGAGCTAGCTTAATGTGGGCATTGGATTCGTGTCATTCTGAGCTCTAAATCAAAAGTTATAGACGATTTAGTGCGGGGATGTCAAGTTGATCGGCCAGTTAAAGTGATCATTCTAAACTGATCATTGGTGCTCATTAGGTAATGGCATATAAACGAAGCATAATACATGATATCACTTAGTTTGGGATAGATTGGATTACTTGGAGGCTTTATCGTTTCTTTTTCTGTCTCAAAGTTTGTCACAATATAGAAAATTGAGCTACCTTAACGTGGGTATTGGATTCACGTCATTATGAGCTATAAATCAAAAGTTATGTATGATTTAGTGCAGACATGTCAAGTTGATCAGCTTGTTAAAATAATCATTCTAGAATGATCATTAGTGCTCATTGAGTAAACACTTATAAATGAAGCATAATGCATAGAATCACGCTGTTCAGGATAGATTGGATTAATTGGATGCTTTTTTGTATCTATTTTTGTCTCAAATTTTGTCACAATATAGAAAATTGAGCTAGCTTAATGTGGGCATTGGATTCGTGTCATCCAGATCTCTAAATCAATAGTTAATGACGATTTATTGCCGACATTTCAAGTTGAATGGCCGGTTAAAATGATCATTCTTAACAGACCATTGGTGGCCACAGAGTAAAAGCTTATAAAAGAAGCATAAAGAATGGAATCATAAAGTTGGGATAGATTGGATTACTTCGATGCTTTGTCGTCTCTATTTTTATATTAAATTTTATCAAAATATAGAAAATTAAGCTAGCTTAATGTGGGCATTGGATTCGTGTCATTATGAGCTCTAAATCAAAACGTACACATGATTAGTGCAAACATGTCAAGTTTATCGGCTAGTTAAAATGATTATTCTTAACTGATCATTGGTGCTCATTAGGTAAAAGCTTATAAATAAAGCATAATGCATGGCATCATGCAGTTTGGGATAGATTGTATTAGTTGAATGATTTGTCGCATCTATTTCTGTCTCAATTCTTGTCAAAATATAGAAAATTGAGCTAGGTTAACGTGGGCGTTGGATTCGTAACATTTTGAGCTCTAAATCAAAAGTTATGGACGATTTAGTGCGGACATGTCAAGTTGATCGGACAGTAAAACTGATAATGATCATTGGTGCTCATTAAGTAAAGGCTTATAAATGATGCATAATTCATGCCATCACACAGTTCGGGATAAATTGAATTACTTGGTTGCCTTCTCGTATCTATTTCTGTTTATAATTATGTCACAATATTGGGAATTGAGCTAGCTTAACATGAGCGTTGTATTCGTGTCATTTTGAGCTCTAAATCAAAAGTTACAAACGATTTAGTGCTGACATGTCAAGTTGATCGGCCAGTAAAAGTGATATTGATCATTGGACGATTTGGCATA
The DNA here is from genome assembly GCA_018901945.1 of Pugionium dolabratum. Taxonomy (NCBI): domain Eukaryota; kingdom Viridiplantae; phylum Streptophyta; class Magnoliopsida; order Brassicales; family Brassicaceae; genus Pugionium; species Pugionium dolabratum. The sequence goes on from JAEVFF010000088.1 coordinate 148,496, forward strand.
TCTATTTCTGTCTAAAATTTTTTACAATATAGAAAATTGAACTTGCTTTACGTGGGCATCGGATTCGTGTTATTCTGAGCTCTAAATCAAAAGTTATGGACTATTTAGTGTGGACATGTGAAGTTGAGTGGCCAGTTAAAGCGATCATTCTTAATTTATCATTGGATCTCATTAAGCAAATGCTTATAAATGAAGCATAATGCATGGCATAAAGCAGTTTGGATAGATTGGATTAGTTGGGCGCGTTGCCACCTCTATTTTTGTATCAAATTTTGTGAAAATATAGAAAATTGAACTAGTTTAGCGTGGACATTGGATTCGTGTCATTATAACCAATAAATCAAACGTTCCGAACGATTTAGTGGGGACATGTTAGGTGGATCGGCCACTGAAAATGATCATTCTTAACTGATCATTGGTGCTCATTGAGTAAAGGCTTATGAATGAAGCATAAGCATGACATCACACAGTTTGGGATACATTGGATTACTTGGAGGCTTTGTCGTTTCTTTTTCTGTCTCAAATTTTGTCACAATATAGAAAATTGAGCTAGGTTAAGGTGGGCATTGGAATCGTTTCATTACTAGCTCTAAATCATAAGTTACGGACGATTTAGTGCGGACATGTGAAGTTTCTAGGCCAGTTAAAGTGATCATTCTAAATTGATCATTGGTGCTGATAAAGTACACGCTTATAAAGGAAGCATAAAGCATGGCATTACGAAGTTCAGGATAGATTGGATTACTTGGATGCGTTTTCGTTTATTGTATGTCAAGTTTTATCAAAATATAAAAAATTGAGCTAGCTTAACGTGGGAATTGTATTTGTGTCATTCTAAGAACTAAATCAAAAGTTAAGGACGATTTAGTGCGGACATCTCAAGTTGATAAGCCAATTAAAGTGATCATTCTAAACTGATCATTGGTGCTCATTAAATAAAGGCTTATAAATGAAGAAAAATGCAGCCACCATGCAGTTCGGGATAGATTGGATTACTTGGAAGCTTTGTCGTATCTATGTTTGTCTTAAATTTTGTAACAATACAGAAAACTGAGTTAGCTGAACGTGGGCATTGGGGTTCGTGTCATTCAGAGCTCTAAATCACAATTTACGCACGATCTAGTGCTGAAATTTCAAGTTGATTGGAAAGATAAAATGATCATTCTTAGCTGATCATTGGTGCTTATTGAGTAAAGGCTTAAAAATGAAACATAATGCATGGTATCACACAGTTTGGGATAGATTGAATTACTTGAACGCTTTGTCGTATCCATTTCTGTCTCAATTTTTGTCAAAGTACAGAAAATTTAGCTAGCTAAACGTGGGCATTCGGTTTGTGTCAATCCAAGCTCCAAATCGTAAGGTACAGATGATTTAGTGCGGACATGTCAATTTGATCAGCCTGTTAAAATGATCATTCTTAACTGATAATTGGTGCTCATTGATTAAAAACTTACAAATGAAGCATAATGCATGGCATCACGCAAGTTGGGATAGATTGGATTACTTGGTTGCTTGGTCGTCTCTATTTTAGCCTATACGTTTTTTTCAAAATATAGAAATTTGAGCTAGCTTAATGTGGGCATTGGATTCGTGTCATTCTGAGCTCTAAATCAAAAGTTACAGACGATTTAGTGCGGGGATGTCAAGTTGATCGGCCAGTTAAAGTGATAATTCTAAGCTGATCATTGGTGCTCATTAGGTAATGGCATATAAACGAAGCATAATATATGGTATCACTCAGTTTGGGATAGATTGGATTACTTGGAGGCTTTGTCGTTTCTTTTTCTGTCTCAAATTTTGTAACAATATAGAAAATTGAGCTACCTTAACGTGGGTATTGGATTCATGTCATTATGAGCTATAATTCAAAAGTTATGTATGATTTAGTGCAGACATGTCAAGTTGATCGGACAGTTAAAATAATCATTCTAGAATGATCATTAGTGCTCATTGAGTAAACACTTATAAATAAAGCATAATGCATAGAATCACGCTGTTCAGGATAGATTGGATTAATTGGACGCTTTTTTGTATCTATTTTTGTCTCAATTTTTGTAACAATATAGAAAATTGAGCTAGCTGAATGTGGGCATTGGATTCGTGTCATCCAGATCTCTAAATCAATAGTTAGGGACGATTTATTGCGGACATTTCAAGTTGAATGGCCGGTTAAAATGATCATTCTTAACAGGTCATTGGTGTCCACAGAGTAAAAGCTTATAAAAGAAGCATAAAGAATGGAATCATAAAGTTTGGGATAGATTGGATTACTTCGATGCTTTGTCGTCTCTATTTTTATTTCAAATTTTAACAAAATATCGAAAATTAAGCTAGCTTAATGTGGGCATTGGATTTGTGTCATTATGAGCTCTAAATCAAAACGTACACACGATTTAGTGCAAACATGTCAAGTTTATCGGCTAGTTAAAATGATCATTCTTAACTGATCATTGGTGCTCATTGGGTAAAAGCTTATAAATAAAGCATAATGCATGGCATCATGCAGTTCGGGATAGAATGTATTACTTGAATGATTTGTCGCATCTATTTCTGTCTCAACATTTGTCAAAATATAGAAAATTGAGCTAGGTTAACGTGGGCGTTGGATTCGTAACATTCTGAGCTCTAAATCAAAAGTTACGGACGATTTAGTGCGGACATGTCAAGTTGATCGGACAGTAAAACTGATAATGATCATTGGTGCTCATTAAGTAAAGGCTTATAAATGATGCATAATTCATGGCATCACACAGTTCGGGATAGATTGAATTACTTGGACGCTTTCTCGTATCTATTTCGGTTTATAATTATGTCACAATATTGAGAATTGAGCTAGCTTAACATGAGCGTTGTATTCGTGTCATTTTGAGCTCTAAATCAAAAGTTACGAACGATTTAGTGCTGAAATGTCAAGTTGTTCGGCCAGTAAAAGTGATATTGATCATTGGACGAATTGGCATATCTATTTCTGTCTAAAATTTTGTCACAATATAGAAAATTGAACTTGCTTTACGTGGGCATCGGATTCGTGTTATTCTGAGCTCTAAATCAAAAGTTATGGACTATTTAGTGTGGACATGTGAAGTTGAGTTGCCAGTTAAAGCGATCATTCTTAATTTATCATTGGATCTCATTAAGCAAATGCTTATAAATGAAGCATAATGCATGGCATAAAGCAGTTTGGATAGATTGAATTAGTTGGGCGCGTTGCCACCTCTAGTTTTGTATCAAATTTTGTGAAAATATAGAAAATTGAACTAGTTTAGCTTGGGCATTGGATTCGTGTCATTATAACCAATAAATCAAATGTTCCGAACGATTTAGTGGGGACATGTTAGGTGGATCGGCCACTGAAAATGATCATTCTTAACTAATCATTGGTGCTCATTGAGTAAAGGCTTATGAATGAAGCATAATGCATGACATCACACAGTTTAGGATACATTGGATTACTTGGAGGCTTTGTCGTTTCTTTTTCTGTCTCAAATTTTGTCACATTATAGAAAATTGAGCTAAGTTAACGTGGGCATTGGAATCGTTTCATTATTAGCTCTAAATCATAAGTTACAGACGATTTAGTGCGGATATGTGAAGTTTCTTGGCCAGTTAAAGTGATCATTCTAAACTGATCATTGGTGCTGATAAAGTACACGCTTATAAAGGAACATAAAGCATGGCATTATGAAGTTCAGGATAGATTGGATTACTTGGATGCTTTTTTGTTTATTGTATGTCAAATTTTATCAAAATATAAAAATTGAGCTAGCTTAACGTGGGAATTCTATTTGTGTAGTTCTAAGAACTAAATCAAAAGTTAAGGACGATTTAGTGTGGACATGTCAAGTTGATCGGCCAATTAAAGTGATCATTCTAAACTGATCACTGGTGCTCATTAAATAAAGGCTTATAAATGAAGAAAAATGCATGCCATCATGCAGTTCGGGATAGATTGGATTACTTGGAAGCTTTGTCGTATCTATTTTTGTCTTAAACTTTGTAACAATACAGAAAATTGAGTTAGCTAAACATGGGCATTGGGATTCGTGTCATTCAGAGCTCTAAATCAAAAAATTACGCACGATCTAGTGCTGACATGTCAAGTTGATTGGAAAGTTAAAATGATCATTCTTAACTGATCATTGGTGCTTATTGAGTAAAGGCTTAAAAATGAAACATAATGCATGGCATCACACAGTTTGGGATAGATTGTATAACTTGAATGCTTTGTCGTATCCATTTCTGTCTCAATTTTTGTCAAAGTACAGAAAATTGAGCTAGCTAAACGTGGGAATTCGGTTCGTGTCAATCCGAGCTCCAAATCATAAGCTAAAGATGATTTAGTGCGGACATGTCAATTTGATCAGCCTGTTAAAATGATCATTCTTAACTGATAATTGGTGCTCATTGATTAAAAACTTATAAATGAAGCATAATGCATGGCATCACGCAAGTTGGGATAGATTGGATTACTTGGTTGCTTGGTCGTCTCTATTTTGGCCTATACTTTTTTTTCAAAATATAGAAATTTGAGCTAGCTTCATGTGGGCATTGGATTCGTGTCATTCTGAGCTCTAAATCAAAAGTTACGGACGATTTAGTGCGGGGATGTCAAGTTGATCGGCCAGTTAAAGTGATCATTCTAAACTAATCATTGGTGCTCATTAGGTAATGGCATATAAACGAAGCATAATACATGGTATCACTCAGTTTGGGATAGATTGGATTACTTGGAGGCTTTGTCGTTTCTTTTTCTGTCTCAAAATTTGTCACAATATAGAAAATTAAGCTACCTTAACGTGGGTATTGGATTCATGTCATTATGAGCTATAAATCAAAAGTTATGTATGATTTAGTGCAAACATGTCAAGTTGATCGGCCAGTTAAAATAATCATTCTAGAATGATAATTAGTGCTCATTGAGTAAACACTTATAAATGAAGCATAATGCATAGAATCACGCTGTTGAGGATAGATTGGATTAATTGGACGCTTTTTCATATCTATTTTTGTCTCAAATTTTGTCACAATATAGAATTTGAGCTAGCTTAATGTGGGCATTGGATTCGTGTCATCCAGATCTCTAAATCAATAGTAAGGGACGATTTATTGCGGACATTTCAAGTTGAATTGCCGGTTAAAATGATCATTCTTAACAGATCATTGGTGTCCACAGAGTAAAAGCTTATAAAAGAAACATAAAGAATGGAATCACAAAGTTTGGGATAGATTAGATTACTTCGATGCTTTGTCGTCTCTATTTTTATATCAAATTTTATCAAAATATAGAAAATTAAGCTAGCTTAATGTGCGCATTGGATTCGTGTCATTATGAGCTCTAAATCAAACGTACACACGATTTAGTGCAAACATGTCAAGTTTATCGGTTAGTTAAAATGATCATTCTTAACTGATCATTGGTGCTCATTGGGTAAAAGCTTATAAATAAAGCATAATGCATGGCATCATGCAGTTTGGGATAGATTGTATTACTTGAATGATTTGTCGCATCTATTTCTGTCTAAACTTTTGTCAAAATATAGAAAATTGAGCTAGGTTAACGTGGGCGTTGGATTCGTAACATTCTCAGCTCTAAATCAAAAGTTACGGACGATTTAGTGCGGACATGTCAAGTTGATCGGACAGTAAAACTGATAATGATCATTGGTGCTCATTAAGTAAAGGCTTATAACTGATGCATAATTCATGGCATCACACAGTTCGGGATAAATTGAATTACTTGGACGCTTTCTCGTATCTATCTCTGTTTATAATTATGTCACAATATTGAGAATTGAGCTAGCTTAACATGAGCGTTGTATTCATGTCATTTTGAGCTCTAAATCAAAAGTTGCGAACGATTAAGTGCTGACATGTAGAGTTGATCGGCCAGTAAAAGTGATATTGATCATTGGAAGATTTGGCATATCTATTTCTGTCTAAAATTTTTTCACAATATAGAAAACTGAACTTGCTTTACGTGGGCATCGGATTCGTGTTATTCTGAGCTCTAAATCAATAGTTATGGACTATTTAGTGTGGACATGTGAAGTTGAGTGGCCAGTTAAAGCGATCATTCTTAATTTATCATTTGATCTCATTAAGCAAATGCTTATAAATGAAGCATAATGCATGGCATAAAGTAGTTAGGACAGATTGGATTAGTTGGGCGCGTTGCCACCTCTATTTTTGTATCAAATTTTGTGAAAATATAGAAAATTGAACTAGTTTAGCGTGGGCATTGGATTCGTGTCATTATAACCAATAAATAAAATATTCCGAACGATTTAGTGGGGACATGTTAGGTGGATCGGCCACTGAAAATGATCATTCTTAACTGATCATTGGTGCTCATTGAGTAAAGGCTTATGAATGAAGCATAATGCACGACATCACACAGTTTGGGATACATTGGATTACTTGGAGGCTTTGTCGTTTGTTTTTCTGTCTGAAATTTTGTCACAATATAGAAAATTGAGCTAGGTTAATGTGGGCATTGGAATCGTTTCATTATTAGCTCTAAATCATAAGTTACGGACGATTTAGAGCGGACATGAGAAGTTTCTAGGCCAGTTAAAGTGATCATTCTAAACTGATCATTGGTGCTGATAAAGTACACGCTTATAAAAGAAGCATAAAGCATGGCATTACGAAGTTCAGGATAGATTGGATTACTTGGATGCGTTTTTATTTATTGTATGTCAAATTTTATCAAAATATAAAAAATGTAGCTAGCTTAACGTGGGAATTGTATTTGTGTCATTCTAAGAACTAAATCAAAAGTTAAGGACGATTTAGTGTGGACATGTCAAGTTGATCGGCCAATTAATGTGATCATTCTAAACTGATCATTGGTGCTCATTAAATAAAGGCTTATAAATGAAGAAAAATGCATGCCATCATGCAGTTCGGGATAGATTGGATTACTTGGAAGCTTTGTCGTATCTATGTTTGTCTTAAATTTTGTAACAATACAGAAAATTGAGTTAGCTGAACGTGGGCATTGGGATTCATGTCATTCAGAGCTCTAAATCAAAATTTACGCACTATCTAGTGCTGAAATGTCAAGTTGATTGGAAAGATAAAATTATCATTCTTAGCTGATCATTGGTGCTTATTGAGTAAAGGCTTAAAAATGAAACATAATGCATGGCATCACAGAGTTTGGGATAGATTGAATTACTTGAACGCTTTGTCGTATCCATTTCTGTCCCAAGTTTTGTCAAAGTACAGAAAATTGAGCTAGCTAAACGTGGGCACTCGGTTCGTGTCAATCCAAGCTCCAAATCGTAAGGTACAGATGATTTAGTGCGGACATGTCAATTTGATCAGCCTGTTAAAATGATCATTCTTGACTGATAATTGGTGCTCATTGATTAAAAACTTAAAAATGAAGCATAATGCATGGCAGCACACAAGTTGGGATAGATTGGATTACTTGGTTGCTTGGTCATCTCTATTTTGGCCTATACTTTTTTTCAAAATATAGAAATTTGAGCTAGCTTCATGTGGGCATTGGATTCGTGTCATTCTGAGCTCTAAATCAAAAGTTACGGACGATTTGTTGCAGGGATGTCAAGTTGATCGGCCAGTTAAAGTGATCATTCTAAACTGATCATTGGTGCTCATTAGGTAATGGCATATAAACGAAGCATAATACATGGTATCTCTCAGTTTGGGATAGATTGGATTACTTGGAGGCTTTGTCGTTTATTTTTCTGTCTCAAATTTTGTCACAATATAGGAAATTGAGCTACCTTAACGTGGGTATTGGATTCATGTCATTATGAGCTATAAATCAAAAGTTATGTATGATTTAGTGCAGACATGTCAAGTAGATCGGCCAGTTAAAATAATCATTCTAGAATGATCATTAGTGCTAATTGAGTAAACACTTATAAATGAAGCATAACGCATAGAATCACGCAGTTCAGGATAGATTGGATTAATTGGACGCTTTTTTCGTATCTATTTTTGTCTCAAATTTTGTCACAATATAGAAAATTGTGCTAGCTTAATGTGGGCAATGGATTCGTGTCATCCAGATCTCTAAATCAATAGTTAGGGACGATTTATTGCGGACATTTCAAGTTGAATGGCCGGTTAAAATGATCATTCTTAACAGATCATTGGTGCCCACAGAGTAAAAGCTTATAAAAGAAGCATAAAGAATGGAATCATAAAGTTTGGGATAGATTGGATTACTTCGATGCTTTGTCGTCTCTATTTTTATATCAAATTTTATCAAAATATAAAAAATTAAGCTAGCTTAATGTGGGCATTGGATTCGTGTCATTATGAGCTCTAAATCAAAACGTACACACGATTTAGTGCAAACATGTCAAGTTTATCGGCTAGGTAAAATGATCATTCTTAACTGATCATTGGTGCTCATTGGGTAAAAGCTTATAAATAAAGCATAATGCATGGCATCATGCAGTTCGGGATAGATTGTATTACTTGAATGATTTATCGCATCTATTTCTGTCTCAACTTTTGTCAAAATATAGAAAATTGAGCTAGGTTAACGTGGGCGTTGGATTCGTAACATTCTGAGCTCTAAACCAAAACTTACAGACGATTTAGTGCGGACATGTCAAGTTGATCGGACAGTAAAACTGATAATGATCATTGGTGCTCATTAAGTAAAGGCTTATAAATGATGCATAATTCATGGCATCACACAGTTCGGGATAGATTGAATTACTTGGACGCTTTCTCGTATCTATTTCTGTTTATAATTATGTCACAATATTGAGAATTGAGCTAGCTTAACATGAGCATTGTATTCGTGTCATTTTGAGCTCTAAATCAAAAGTTACGAACGATTTAGTGCTGACATGTCAAGTTGATCGGCCAGTAAAAGTGATATTGATCATTGGACGATTTGGCATATCTATTTCTGTCTAAAATTTTGTCACAATATAGAAAATTGAACTTGCTTTACGTGGGCATCGGATTGGTGTTATTCGGAGCTCTAAATCAAAAGTTATGGACTATTTAGTGTCGACATGTGAAGTTGAGTGGCCAGTTAAAGCGATCATTCTTAATTTATCATTAGATCTCATTAAGCAAATGCTTATAAATGAAGCATAATGCATGGCATAAAGCAGTTTGGATAGATTGGATTAGTTGGGCGCGTTGCCACCTCAATTTTTGTATCAAATTTTGTGAAAATATAGAAAATTGAACTAGTTTAGCGTGGACATTGGATTCGTGTCATTATAACCAATAAATCAAACGTTCCGAACGATTTACTGGGGACATGTTAGGTGGATCGGCCACTGAAAATGATCATTCTTAACTGATCATTGGTGCTCATTGAGTAAAAGCTTATGAATGAAGCATAATGCATGACATCACACAGTTTGGGATACATTGGATTACTTGGAGGCTTTGTCGTCTTTTTTTCTGTCTCAAATTTTGTCACAATATAGAAAATTGAGCTTGGTTAACGTGGGCATTGGAATCGTTTCATCATTTGCTCTAAATCATAAGTTACAGACGATTTAGTGCGGACATGTGAAGTTTCTAGGCCAGTTAAAGTGATCATTCTAAACTGATCATTGGTGCTGATAAAGTACACGCTTATAAAGGAAGCATAAAGCATGGCATTACGAAGTTCAGGATAGATTGGATTACTTGGATGCGTTTTCGTTTATTGTATGTCAAATTTTATCAAAATATAAAAAATTGAGCTAGCTTAACGTGGGAATTGTATTTGTGTCATTCTAAGAACTAAATCAAAAGTTAAGGACGATTTAGTGCGGACATGTCAAGTTGATCGGCCAATTAAAGTGATCATTCTAAACTGATCATTGGTGCTCATTAAATAAAGGCTTATAAATGAAGAAAAATGCATGCCATCATGCAGTTCGGGATAGATTGGATTACTTGGAAGCTTTGTCGTATCTATTTTTGTCTTAAATTTTGTAACAATACAGAAAATTGAGTTAGCTGAACGTGGGCATTGGGATTCGTGTCATTCAGAGCTCTAAATCAAAATTTATGCACGATCTAGTGCTGACATGTCAAGTTGATTGGAAAGTTAAAATGATCATTCTTAACTGATCATTGGTGCTTATTGAGTAAAGGCTTAAAAATGAAACATAATGCATGGCATCACACAGTTTGGGATAGATTGAATTACTTGAACGCTTTGTCGTATCCATTTCTGTCTCAATTTTTGTCAAAGTACAGAAAATTGAGCTAGCTAAACGTGGGCATTCGGTTCGTGTCAATCCGAGCTCTAAATCATAAGCTACAAATGATTTAGTGCGGACATGTCAATTTGATCAGCCTGTTAAAATGATCATTCTTAACTGATAATTGGTGCTCATTGATTAAAAACTTATAAATGAAGCATAATGCATGGCATCACGCAAGTTGGGATAGATTGGATTACTTGGTTGCTTGGTCGTCTCTATTTTGGCCTATACTTTTTTTTTCAAAATATAGAAATTTGAGCTAGCTTAATGTGGGCATTGGATTCGTGTCATTCTGAGCTCTGAATCAAAAGTTACAGACGATTTAGTGCAGGGATGTCAAGTTGATCGGCCAGTTAAAATGATCATTCTAAACTGATCATTGGTGCTCATTAGGTAATGGCATATAAACGAAGCATAATACATGGTATCACTAAGTCTGGGATAGATTGGATTACTTGGAGGCTTTGTCGTTTCTTTTTCTGTCTCAAATTTTGTCACAATATAAAAAATTGAGCTACCTTAACGTGGGTATTGGATTCATGTCATTGTGAGCTATAAATCAAAAGTTATGTATGATTTAGTGCAGACATGTCAAGTTGATCGGCCAGTTAAAATAATCATTCTAGAATGTTCATTAGTGCTCATTGAGTAAAAACTTATAAATGAAGCATAATGCATAGAATCCCGCTGTTCAGGATAGATTGGATTAATTGGACGCTTTTTCGTATCTATTTTTGTCTCAAATTTTTTCACAATATAGAAAATTGAGCTAGCTTAATGTGGGCATTGGATTCGTGTCATCCAGATCTCTAAATCAATAGTTAGGGACGATTTATTGCAGACATTTCAAGTTGAATGGCCGGTTAAAATGATCATTCTTAACAGATCATTGGTGTCCACGGAGTAAAAGCTTATACAAGAGGCATAAAGAATGGAATCATAAAGTTTTTGGGATAGATTGGATTACTTCGATGCTTTGTCGTCTCTATTTTTATATCAAATTTTATCAAAATATAGAAAATTAAGTTAGCTTAATGTGGGCATTGGATTCGTGTCATTATGAGCTCTAAACCAAACGTACACAAGATTTAGTGCAAACATGTCAAGTTATCGGCTAGTTAAAATGATCATTCTTAACTGATCATTGGTGCTCATTGGGTAAAAGCTTATAAATAAAGCATAATGCATGGCATCATGTAGTTCGGGATAGATTGTATTTCTTGAATGATTTGTTGCATCTATTTCTGTCTCAACTTTTGTCAAAATATAGAAAATTGAGCTAGGTTAACGTGGGCGTTGGATTCGTAACATTCTGAGCTCTAAATCAAAAGTTACGTACGATTTAGTGCGGACATGTCAAGTTGATCGGACAGTAAAACTGATAATGATCATTGGTGCTCATTAAGTAAAGGCTTATAAATGATGCATAATTCATGGCATCACACAGTTCAGGATAGATTGAATTACTTGGACGTTTTGTCGTATCTATTTCTGTTTATAATTATGTCACAATATTGAGAATTGAGCTAGCTTAACATGAGCGTTGTTTTCGTGTCATTTTGAGCTCTAAATCAAAATTTACGAACGATTTAGTGCTGACATGTCAAGTTGATCGGCCAGCAAAAGTGATATTGATCATTGGACGATTTGGCATATCTATTTCTGTCAAAAATTTTGTCACAATATAGAAAATTGAACTTGCTTTACGTGGGCATCGGATTCGTGTTATTCTGAGCTCTAAATCAAAAGTTATGGACTATTTAGTGTGGACATGTGAAGTTGAGTGGCCAGTTAAAGCGATCATTCTTAATTTATCATTGGATCTCATTAAGCAAATGCTTATAAATGAAGCATAATGCATGGCGTAAAGCAGTTTGGATAGATTGGATTAGTTGGGCGCGTTGCCACCTCTATTTTTGTATCAAATTTTGTGAAAATATTGAAAATTGAACTAGTTTAGCGTGGGCATTGGATTCGTGTCATTATAACCAATAAATCAAACGTTCTGAACGATTTAGTGGGGACATGTTAGGTGGATCGGCCACTGAAAATGATCATTTTTAACTGATCATTGGTGCTCATTGAGTACAGGCTTATGAATGAAGCATAATGCATGACATCACACAGTTTGGGATACATTGGATTACTTGGAGGCTTTGTCGTTTCTTTTTCTGTCTCAAATTTTGTCACAATATAGAAACTTGAGCTAGGTTAACGTGGGCATTGGAATCGTTTCATTATTAGCTCTAAATCATAAGTTACGGATGATTTAGTGCAGACATGTGAAGTTTCTGGGCCAGTTAAAGTGATCATTCTAAACTGATCATTGGTGCTGATAAAGTACACGCTTATAAAGGAAGCATAAAGCATGGCATTACGAAGTTCAGGATAGATTGGATTTTTTGGATGCGTTTTCGTTTATTGTATGTCAAATTTTATCAAAATATAAAAAATTGAGCTAGCTTAACGTGGGAATTGTATTTGTGTCATTCTAAGAACTAAATCAAAAGTTAAGGACGATTTAGTGCGGGCATGTCAAGTTGATCGGCCAATTAAAGTGATCATTCTAAATTGATCATTGGTGCTCATTAAATAAAGGCTTATAAATGAAGAAAAATGCATGCCATCATGCAGTTCTGGATAGATTGGATTACTTGGAAGCTTTGTCGTATCTATTTTTGTCTTAAATTTTGTAACAATACAGAAAATTGAGTTAGCTGAACGTGGGCATTGGGATTCGTGTCATTCAGAGCTCTAAATCAAAATTTACGCACGATCTAGTGCTGACATGTCAAGTTGATTGGAAAGTTAAAATGATCATTCTTAACTGATCATTGGTGCTTATTGAGTAAAGGCTTAAAAATGAAACATAAT
>JAEVFF010000088.1:161737-192383 GCA_018901945.1 Pugionium dolabratum
GAAAATTGAGTTAGCTGAACGTGGGCATTGGGATTCGTGTCATTCAGAGCTCTAGATCAAAATTTACGTGCGATCTAGTGCTGAAATGTCAAGTTGATTGGAAAGATAAAATGATCATTCTTAGCTGATAATTGGTGCTTATTGAGTAAAGGCTTAAAAATGAAACATAATGCATGGCATCACACAGTTTGGGATAGATTGAACTACTTGAACGCTTTGTCGTATCCATTTCTGTCTCAATTTTTGTCAAAGTACAGAAAATTGAGCTAGCTAAACGTGGGCATTCGGTTCGTGTCAATCCAAGCTCCAAATCGTAAGGTACAGATGATTTAGTGCGGACATGTCAATTTGATCAGCCTGTTAAAATGATCATTCTTAACTGATAATTGGTGCTCATTGATTAAAAACTTATAAATGAAGCATAATGCATGGCATCACGCAAGTTGGGATAGATTGGATTATTTGGTTGCTTGGTCATCTCTATTTTGGACTATACCTTTTTCAAAATATAGAAATTTGAGCTAGCTTAATGTGGGCATTGGATTCGTGTCATTTTGAGCTCTAAATCAAAAGTTATAGACGATTTAGTGCAGGGATGTCAAGTTGAACGGCCAGTTAAAGTGATCATTCTAAACTGATCATTGGTGCTCATTAGGTAATGGCATATAAACGAAGCATAATACATGGTATCACTCAGTTTGGGATAGATTGGATTACTTGGAGGCTTTGTCGTTTCTTTTTCTGTCTCAAAGTTTGACACAATATAGAAAATTGAGCTACCTTAACGTGGGTATTGGATTCATGTCATTATGAGCTATAAATCAAAAGTTATGTATGATTTAGTGCAGACATGTCAAGTTGATCGGCTTGTTAAAATAATCATTCTAGAATGATCATTAGTGCTCATTGAGTAAACACTTATAAATGAAGCATAATGCATAGAATCACGCTGTTCAGGATAGATTGGATTAATTGGATGCTTTTTTGTATCTATTTTGTCTCAAATTTTGTCACAATATAGAAAATTGAGCTAGCTTAATGTGGGCATTGGATTCGTGTCATCCAGATCTCTAAATCAATAGTTAATGACGATTTATTGCCGACATTTCAAGTTGAATGGCCGGTTAAAATGATCATTCTTAACAGATCATTAGTGGCCACAGAGTAAAAGCTTATAAAAGAAGCATAAAGAATGGAATCATAAAGTTGGGATAGATTGGATTACTTCGATGCTTTGTCGTCTCTATTTTTATATTAAATTTTATCAAAATATAGAAAATTAAGCTAGCTTAATGTGGGCATTGGATTCGTGTCATTATGAGCTCTAAATCAAAACGTACACATGATTAGTGCAAACATGTCAAGTTTATCGGCTAGTTAAAATGATTATTCTTAACTGATCATTGGTGCTCATTAGGTAAAAGCTTATAAATAAAGCATAATGCATGGCATCATGCAGTTTGGGATAGATTGTATTAGTTGAATGATTTGTCGCATCTATTTCTGTCTCAATTCTTGTCAAAATATAGAAAATTGAGCTAGGTTAACGTGGGCGTTGGATTCGTAACATTTTGAGCTCTAAATCAAAAGTTATGGACGATTTAGTGCGGACATGTCAAGTTGATCGGACAGTAAAACTGATAATGATCATTGGTGCTCATTAAGTAAAGGCTTATAAATGATGCATAATTCATGCCATCACACAGTTCGGGATAAATTGAATTACTTGGTTGCCTTCTCGTATCTATTTCTGTTTATAATTATGTCACAATATTGGGAATTGAGCTAGCTTAACATGAGCGTTGTATTCGTGTCATTTTGAGCTCTAAATCAAAAGTTACAAACGATTTAGTGCTGACATGTCAAGTTGATCGGCCAGTAAAAGTGATATTGATCATTGGACGATTTGGCATATCTATTTCTGTCTAAAATTTGGTCACAATATAAAAAATTGAACTTGCTTTACGTGGGCATCGGATTCGTGTTATTCTGAGCTCTAAATCAAAAGTTATGGACTATTTAGTGTGGACATGTGAAGTTGAGTGGCCAGTTAAAGCGATCATTCTTAATTTATCATTGGATCTCATTAAGCAAATGCTTATAAATGAAGCATAATGCATGGCATAAAGCAGTTTGGATAGATTGGATTAGTTGGGCGCGTTGCCACCTCTATTTTTGTATCAAATTTTGTGAAAATATAGAAAATTGAACTAGTTTAGCGTGGACATTGGATTCGTGTCATTATAACCAATAAATCAAACGTTCCGAACGATTTAGTGGGGACATGTTAGGTGGATCGGCCACTGAAAATGATCATTCTTAACTGATCATTGGTGCTCATTGAGTAAAGGCTTATGAATGAAGCATAAGCATGACATCACACAGTTTGGGATACATTGGATTACTTGGAGGCTTTGTCGTTTCTTTTTCTGTCTCAAATTTTGTCACAATATAGAAAATTGAGCTAGGTTAAGGTGGGCATTGGAATCGTTTCATTACTAGCTCTAAATCATAAGTTACGGACGATTTAGTGCGGACATGTGAAGTTTCTAGGCCAGTTAAAGTGATCATTCTAAATTGATCATTGGTGCTGATAAAGTACACGCTTATAAAGGAAGCATAAAGCATGGCATTACGAAGTTCAGGATAGATTGGATTACTTGGATGCGTTTTCGTTTATTGTATGTCAAGTTTTATCAAAATATAAAAAATTGAGCTAGCTTAACGTGGGAATTGTATTTGTGTCATTCTAAGAACTAAATCAAAAGTTAAGGACGATTTAGTGCGGACATCTCAAGTTGATAAGCCAATTAAAGTGATCATTCTAAACTGATCATTGGTGCTCATTAAATAAAGGCTTATAAATGAAGAAAAATGCAGCCACCATGCAGTTCGGGATAGATTGGATTACTTGGAAGCTTTGTCGTATCTATGTTTGTCTTAAATTTTGTAACAATACAGAAAACTGAGTTAGCTGAACGTGGGCATTGGGGTTCGTGTCATTCAGAGCTCTAAATCACAATTTACGCACGATCTAGTGCTGAAATTTCAAGTTGATTGGAAAGATAAAATGATCATTCTTAGCTGATCATTGGTGCTTATTGAGTAAAGGCTTAAAAATGAAACATAATGCATGGTATCACACAGTTTGGGATAGATTGAATTACTTGAACGCTTTGTCGTATCCATTTCTGTCTCAATTTTTGTCAAAGTACAGAAAATTTAGCTAGCTAAACGTGGGCATTCGGTTTGTGTCAATCCAAGCTCCAAATCGTAAGGTACAGATGATTTAGTGCGGACATGTCAATTTGATCAGCCTGTTAAAATGATCATTCTTAACTGATAATTGGTGCTCATTGATTAAAAACTTACAAATGAAGCATAATGCATGGCATCACGCAAGTTGGGATAGATTGGATTACTTGGTTGCTTGGTCGTCTCTATTTTAGCCTATACGTTTTTTTCAAAATATAGAAATTTGAGCTAGCTTAATGTGGGCATTGGATTCGTGTCATTCTGAGCTCTAAATCAAAAGTTACAGACGATTTAGTGCGGGGATGTCAAGTTGATCGGCCAGTTAAAGTGATAATTCTAAGCTGATCATTGGTGCTCATTAGGTAATGGCATATAAACGAAGCATAATATATGGTATCACTCAGTTTGGGATAGATTGGATTACTTGGAGGCTTTGTCGTTTCTTTTTCTGTCTCAAATTTTGTAACAATATAGAAAATTGAGCTACCTTAACGTGGGTATTGGATTCATGTCATTATGAGCTATAATTCAAAAGTTATGTATGATTTAGTGCAGACATGTCAAGTTGATCGGACAGTTAAAATAATCATTCTAGAATGATCATTAGTGCTCATTGAGTAAACACTTATAAATGAAGCATAATGCATAGAATCACGCTGTTCAGGATAGATTGGATTAATTGGACGCTTTTTTGTATCTATTTTTGTCTCAAATTTTGTCACAATATAGAAAATTGAGCTAGCTTAATGTGGGCATTGGATTCGTGTCATCCAGATCTCTAAATCAATAGTTAGGGACGATTTATTGCGGACATTTCAAGTTGAATGGCCGGTTAAAATGATCATTCTTAACAGGTCATTGGTGTCCACAGAGTAAAAGCTTATAAAAGAAGCATAAAGAATGGAATCATAAAGTTTGGGATAGATTGGATTACTTCGATGCTTTGTCGTCTCTATTTTTATTTCAAATTTTAACAAAATATCGAAAATTAAGCTAGCTTAATGTGGGCATTGGATTTGTGTCATTATGAGCTCTAAATCAAAACGTACACACGATTTAGTGCAAACATGTCAAGTTTATCGGCTAGTTAAAATGATCATTCTTAACTGATCATTGGTGCTCATTGGGTAAAAGCTTATAAATAAAGCATAATGCATGGCATCATGCAGTTCGGGATAGATTGTATTACTTGAATGATTTGTCGCATCTATTTCTGTCTCAACTTTTGTCAAATATAGAAAATTGAGCTAGGTTAACGTGGGCGTTGGATTCGTAACATTCTGAGCTCTAAATCAAAAGTTACGGACGATTTAGTGCGGACATGTCAAGTTGATCGGACAGTAAAACTGATAATGATCATTGGTGCTCATTAAGTAAAGGCCTATAAATGATGCATAATTCATGGCATCACACAGTTCGGGATAAATTGAATTACTTGGACGCTTTCTCGTATCTATTTCTGTTTATAATTATGTCACAATATTGAGAATTGAGCTAGCTTAACATGAGCGTTGTATTCGTGTCATTTTGAGCTCTAAATCAAAAGTTACGAACGATTTAGTGCTGACATGTCAAGTTGATCGGCCAGTAAAAGTGATATTGATCATTGGAAGATTTGGCATATCTATTTCTGTCTAAAATTTTGTCACAATATAGAAAATTGAACTTGCTTTACGTGGGCATCGGATTCGTGTTATTCTGAGTTCTAAATCAAAAGTTATGGACTATTTAGTGTGGACATGTGAAGTTGAGTGGCCAGTTAAAGCGATCATTCTTAATTTATCATTGGATCTCATTAAGCAAATGCTTATAAATGAAGCATAATGCATGGCATAAAGCAGTTTGGATAGATTGGATTAGTTGGGCGCGTTGCCACCTCTATTTTTGTATCAAATTTTGTGAAAATATAGAAAATTGAACTAGTTTAGCGTGGGCATTGGATTCGTGTCATTATAACCAATAAATCAAATTTTCCGAACGATTTAGTGGGGACATGTTAGGTGGATCGGCCACTGAAAATGATCATTCTTAACTGATCATTGGTGCTCATTGAGTAAAGGCTTATGAATGAAGCATAATGCATGACATCACACAGTTTGGGATACATTGGATTACTTGGAGGCTTTGTCGTTTCTTTTTCTGTCTCAAATTTTGTCACAATATAGAAAATCTAGCTAGGTTAATGTGGGCATTGGAATCGTTTCATTATTAGCTCTAAATCATAAGTTACGGACGATTTAGTGCGGACATGTGAAGTTTCTAGGCCTGTTAAAGTGATCATTCTAAACTGATCATTGGTGCTGATAAAGTACACGCTTATAAAGGAAGCATAAAGCATGGCATTACGAAGTTCAGGATAGATTGGATTACTTGGATGCGTTTTCGTTTATTGTTTGTCAAATTTTATCAAAATATAAAAAATTGAGCTCGCTTAATTAACGTGGGAATTGTTCTTGTGTCATTCTAAGAACTAAATCAAAAGTTAAGGATGATTTAGTGCGGACATGTCAAGTTGATCGGCCAATTAAAGTGATCATTCTAAACTGATCATTGGTGCTCATTAAATAAAGGCTTATAAATGAAGAAAAATGCAGCCATCATGCAGTTCGGGATAGATTGGATTACTTGGAAGCTTTGTCGTATCTATGTTTGTCCAAAATTTTGTAACAATACAGCAAATTGAGTTAGCTGAACATGGGCATTGGGATTCGTGTCATTCAGAGCTCTAAATCAAAATTTACGCACGATCTAGTGCTGAAATGTCAAGTTGATTGGAAAGATAAAATGATCATTCTTAGCTGATCATTGGTGCTTATTGAGTAAAGGCTTAAAAATGAAACATAATGCATGGCATCACACAGTTTGGGATAGATTGAATTACTTGAACGCTTTGTCGTATCCATTTCTGTCTCAAGTTTTGTCAAAGTACAGAAAATTGAGCTAGCTAAACGTGGGCACTCGGTTCGTGTCAATCCAAGCTCCAAATCTTAAGGTACAGATGATTTAGTGCGGACATGTCAATTTGATCAGCCTGTTAAAATGATCATTCTTAACTGCTAATTGGTGCTCATTGATTAAAAACTTATAAATGAAGCATAATGCATGGCATCACGCAAGTTGGGATAGATTGGATTACTTGGTTGCTTGGTCGTCTCTAATTTGGCCTATACTTTTTTTTCAAAATTTAGAAATTTGAGCTAGCTTAATGTGGGCATTGGATTCGTGTCATTCTGAGCTCTAAATCAAAATTTACGGACGATTTAGTGCGGGGATGTCAAGTTGATCGGCCAGTTAAAGTGATCATTCTAAACTGATCATTGGTGCTCATTAGGTAATGGCATATAAACGAAGCATAATACATGGTATCACTCAGTTGGGATAGATTGGATTACTTGGAGGCTTTGTCGTTTCTTTTTCTGTCTCAAATTTTGTCACAATATAGAAAATTGTGCTACCTTAACGTGTGGGTATTGGATTCATGTCATTATGAGCTATAAATCAAAAGTTATGTATGATTTAGTGCAGACATGTCGGCCAGTTAAAATAATCATTCTAGAATGATCATTAGTGCTCATTGAGTAAACACTTATAAATGAAGCATAATGCATAGAATCACGCTGTTGAGGATAGGTTGGATTAATTGGACGCTTTTTCATATCTATTTTTGTCTCAAATTTTGTCACAATATAGAATTTGAGCTAGCTTAATGTGGGCATTGGATTCGTGTCATCCAGATCTCTAAATCAATAGTTAGGGACGATTTATTGCGGACATTTCAAGTTGAATTGCCGGTTAAAATGATCATTCTTAACAGATCATTGGTGTCCACAGAGTAAAAGCTTATAAAAGAAGCATAAAGAATGGAATCACAAAGTTTGGGATAGATTGGATTACTTCGATGATTTGTCGTCTCTATTTTTATATCAAATTTTATCAAAATATAGAAAATTAAGCTAGCTTAATGTGGGCATTGGATTCGTGTCATTATCAGCTCTAAATCAAACGTACACACGATTTAGTGCAAACATGTCAAGTTTATCGGCTAGTTAAAATGATCATTCTTAACTGATCATTGGTGCTCATTGGGTAAAAGCTTATAAATAAAGCATAATGCATGGCATCATGCAGTTTGGGATAGATTGTATTACTTGAATGATTTGTCGCATCTATTTCTGTCTCAACTTTTGTCAAAATATAGAAAATTGAGCTAGGTTAACGTGGGCATTGGATTCGTAACATTCTGAGCTCTAAATCAAAAGTTACGGATGATTTAGTGCGGACATGTCAAGTTGATCGGACAGTAAAACTGATAATGATCATTGGTGCTCATTAAGTAAAGGCCTATAAATGATGCATAATTCATGGCATCACACAGTTCGGGATAAATTGAATTACTTGGACGCTTTCTCGTATCTATTTCTGTTTATAATTATGTCACAATATTGAGAATTGAGCTAGCTTAACATGAGCGTTGTATTCGTGTCATTTTGAGCTCTAAATCAAAAGTTACGAACGATTAAGTGCTGACATGTCAAGTTGATCGGCCAGTAAAAGTGATATTGATCATTGGAAGATTTGGCATATCTATTTCTGTCTAAAATTTTGTCACAATATAGAAAACTGAACTTGCTTTACGTGGGCATCGGATTCGTGTTATTCTGAGCTCTAAATCAATAGTTATGGACTATTTAGTGTGGACATGTGAAGTTGAGTGGCCAGTTAAAGCGATCATTCTTAATTTATCATTTGATCTCATTAAGCAAATGCTTATAAATGAAGCATAATGCATGGCATAAAGCAGTTTGGATAGATTGGATTAGTTGGGCGCGTTGCCATCTCTATTTTTGTATCAAATTTTGTGAAAATATAGAAAATTGAACTATTTTAGCGTGGGCATTGGATTCGTGTCATTATAACCAATAAATCAAACGTTCCGAACGATTTAGTGGGGACATGTTAGGTGGATCGGCCACTGAAAATGATCATTCTTAACTGATCATTGGTGCTCATTGAGTAAAGGCTTATGAATGAAGCATAATGCATGACATCACACAGTTTGGGATACATTGGATTACTTGGAGGCTTTGTCGTTTCTTTTTCTGTCTCAAATTTTGTCACAATATAGAAAATTGAGCTAGGTTAATGTGGGCATTGGAATCGTTTCATTATTAGCTCTAAATCATAAGTTACGGACGATTTAGTGCGGACATGTGAAGTTTCTAGGCCAGTTAAAGTGATCATTCTAAACTGATCATTGGTGCTGATAAAGTACACGCTTATAAAAGAAGCATAAAGCATGGCATTACGAAGTTCAGGATAGATTGGATTACTTGGATGCGTTTTCGTTTATTGTATGTCAAATTTTATCAGAATATAAAAAATTGAGAAAGCTGACGTGGGAATTGTATTTGTGTCATTCTAAGAACTAAATCAAAAGTTAAGGACGATTTAGTGCGGACATGTCAAGTTGATCGGCCAATTAAAGTGATCATTCTAAACTGATCATTGGTGCTCATTAAATAAAGGCTTATAAATGAAGAAAAATGCAGCCATCATGCAGTTCGGGATAGATTGGATTACTTGGAAGCTTTGTCGTATCTATGTTTGTCTTAAATTTTGTAACAATACAGAAAATTGAGTTAGCTGAACGTGGGCATTGGGATTCATGTCATACAGAACTCTAAATCAAAATTTACGCACGATCTAGTGCTGAAATATCAAGTTGATTGGAAAGATAAAATGATCGTTCTTAGCTGATCATTGGTGCTTATTGAGTAAAGGCTTAAAAATGAAACATAATGCATGGCATCACACAGTTTGGGATAGATTGAATTACTTGAATGCTTTGTCGTATCCATTTCTGTCTCAATTTTTGTCAAAGTACAGAAAATTGAGCTAGCTAAACGTGGGCATTCGGTTCGTGTCAATCCAAGCTCCAAATCGTAAGGTACAGATGATTTAGTGCGGACATGTCAATTTGATCAGCCTGTTAAAATGATCATTCTTAACTGATAATTGGTGCTCATTGATTAAAAACTTATAAATGAAGCATAATGCATGGCATCACGCAAGTTGGGATAGATTGGATTACTTGGTTGCTTGGTCGTCTCTATTTTGGCCTATACTTTTTTTTCAAAATTTAGAAATTTGAGCTAGCTTAATGTGGGCATTGGATTCGTGTCATTCTGAGCTCTAAATCAAAATTTACGGACGATTTAGTGCGGGGATGTCAAGTTGATCGGCCAGTTAAAGTGATCATTCTAAACTGATCATTGGTGTTCATTAGGTAATGGCATATAAACAAAGCATAATACATGGTATCACTCAGTTTGGGATAGATTGGATTACTTGGAGGCTTTGTCGTTTCTTTTTCTGTCTCAAATTTTGGCACAATATAGAAAATTGTGCTACCTTAACGTGGGTATTGGATTCATGTCATTATGAGCTATAAATCAAAAGTTATTTATGATTTAGTGCAGACATGTCAAGTTGATCGGCCAGTTAAAATAATCATTCTAGAATGATCATTAGTGCTCATTGAGTAAACACTTATAAATGAAGCATAATGCATAGAATCACGCTGTTCAGGATAGATTGGATTAATTGGATGCTTTTTCGTATCTACTTTTGTCTCAAATTTTGTCACAATATAGAAAATTGAGCTAGCTTAATGTGGGCATTGGATTCGTGTCATCCAGATCTCTAAATCAATAGTTAGGGATGATTTATTGCGGATATTTCAAGTTGAATGGCCGGTTAAAATGATCATTCTTAACAGATCATTGGTGCCCACAGAGTAAAAGCTTATAAAAGAAGCATAAAGAATGGAATCATAAAGTTTGGGATAGATTGGATTACTTCGATGCTTTGTCGTCTCTATTTTTATATCAAATTTTATCAAAATATAGAAAATTAAGCTAGCTTAATGTGGGCATTGGATTCGTGTCATTATGAGCTCTAAATCAAAACGTACACATGATTAGTGCAAACATGTCAAGCTAGTTAAAATGATTATTCTTAACTGATCATTGGTGCTCATTGGGTAAAAGCTTATAAATAAAGCATAATGCATGGCATCATGCAGTTCGGGATAGATTGTATTACTTGAATGATTTGTCGCATCTATTTCTGTCTCAACTTTTGTCAAATATAGAAAATTGAGCTAGGTTAACATGGGCGTCGGATTCGTAACATTCTGAGCTCTAAATCAAAAGTTACGGATGATTTAGTGCGGACATGTCAAGTTGATCGGACAGTAAAATTGATAATGATCATTGGTGCTCATTAAGTAAAGGCTTATAAATGATGCATAATTCATGGCATCACACAGTTCGGGATAGAATGAATTACTTGGACGCTTTCTCGTATCTATTTCTGTTTATAATTATGTCACAATATTGAGAATTGAGCTAGCTTAACATGAGCATTGTATTCATGTCATTTTGAGCTCTAAATCAAAAGTTACGAATGATTTAGTGCTGACATGTCAAGTTGATCGGCCAGTAAAAGTGATATTGATCATTGGACGATTTGGCATATCTATTTCTGTCTAAAAATAGAAAATTGAACTTGCTTTACGTGGGCATCGGATTCGTGTTATTCTGAGCTCTAAATCAAAAGTTATGGACTATTTAGTGTGGACATGTGAAGTTGAGTGGCCAGTTAAAGCGATCATTCTTAATTTATCATTGGATCTCATTAAGAAAATGCTTATAAATGCAGCATAATTAATGACATAAAGCAGTTTGGATAGATTGGATTAGTTGGGCGCGTTGCCACCTCTATTTTTGTACCAAATTTTGTGAAAATATAGAAAATTGAACTAGTTTAGCGTGGGCATTGGATTCGTGTCATTATAACCAATAAATCAAACGTTCCGAACGATTTAGTGGGGACATGTTAGGTGGATCGGCCACTGAAAATGATCATTCTTAACTGATCATTGGTTCTCATTGAGTAAAGGCTTATGAATGAAGCATAATGCATGACATCACACAGTTTGGGATACATTGGATTACTTGGAGGCTTTGTCGTTTCTTTTTCTGTCTCAAATTTTGTCACAATATAGCAAATTGAGATAGGTTAACGTGGGCATTGGAATCGTTTCATTATTAGCTCTAAATCATAACTTACGGACGATTTAGTGCGGACATGTGAAGTTTCTAGGCCAGTTAAAGTGATCATTCTAAACTGATCATTGGTGCTGATAAAGTACACGCTTATAAAGGAAGCATAAAGCATGGCATTACGAAGTTCAGGATAGATTGGATTACTTGGATGCTTTTTCGTTTATTGTATGTCAAATTTTATCAAAATATAAAAAATTGAGCTAGCTTAACGTGGGAATTGTATTTGTGTCATTCTAAGAACTAAATCAAAAGTTAAGGACGAGTTAGTGCGGACATGTCAAGTTGATCGGCCAATTAAAGTGATCATTCTAAACTGATCATTGGTGCTCATTAAATAAAGGCTTATAAATGAAGAAAAATGCATGCCATCATGCAGTTCGGGATAGATTGGATTACTTGGAAGCTTTGTCGTATCTATTTTTGTCTTAAATTTTGTAACAATACAGAAAATTGAGTTAGCTGAACGTGGGCATTGGGATTCGTGTCATTCAGAGCTCTAAATCAAAATTTACGCACGATCTAGTGCTGACATGTCAAGTTGATTGGAAAGTTAAAATGATCCTTCTTAACTGATCATTGGTGCTTATTGAGTAAAGGCTTAAAAATGAAACATAATGCATGTCATCACACAGTTTGGGATAGATTGAATTACTTGAACGCTTTGTCGTATCCATTTCTGTCTCAATTTTTGTCAAAGTACAGAAAATTGAGCTAGATAAACGTGGGCATTCAGTTCGTGTCAATCCGAGCTCCAAATCATAAGCTACAGATGATTTAGTGCGGACATGTCAATTTTATCAGCCTGTTAAAATGATCATTCTTAACTGATAATTGGTGCTCATTGATTAAAAACTTATAAATGAAGCAGCATAATGCATGGCATCACGCAAGTTGGGATAGATTGGATTACTTGGTTGCTTGGTCGTCTCTATTTTGGCCTATACTTTTTTTTCAAAATATAGAAATTTGAGCTAGCTTAATGTGGGCATTGGATTCGTGTCATTCTGAGCTCTAAATAATAAGTTACGGACGATTTAGTGCGGGGATGTCAAGTTTATCGGCCAGTTAAAGTGATCATTCTAAACTGATCATTGGTGTAGATTAAGTAAACGCTTATAAAAGAAACATAAAGCATGGCATCCCGAAGTTTGGGATAGATTGGATTACTTGGATGCTTTGTCGTCTCAATTTCTATCTCAAATTTTGTCAAAATATAGAGAATTGAGCTAGCTTAACTTGGGCATTGGACTCAAAAGTTACATACAATTTAGTGCGAACATGTCATGTTGATAGATCACTTAATACGACTATTCTAAACTGATCATTAGTGCTCATTGAGTAAGAGATTATAAATTAAGGACGGGATATATTGGATTACTTAGACGATTTGTCGTATCTATTTTTGTCTCAAATTTTGTCATAATATAGAAATTGAGCTAGCTTAACATGGGCATTGGATTCGTGTTAGTCTGAGCTCTAAATCATATATTACGAATGATTTAGTGCAGACATTTCAAGTTGATCGGCGTGTTAAAATGATCATTCTTAGCTGATCATTGGTGCTCATTGATTAAAAACTTATAAATGAAGCAAAAATCATGGCATCACGAAGTTTGGGATAGATTGGAATACTTCAACGCTTTGTCGTCTCTATTTCTATCTCAGATTTTTTCAAAATATAGTAAATTGAGCTAGTTTAATGTGGGAATTGGATTTTTGTCATTCCGAGGTCTAAATAAAAAGTTACATACAATTTAGTCCAAAAATGTCGAGTTGATAGGCCAATTAATATGATTATTCTAAATTGATCATTAGTGATCATTGAGTAAAGACTCATAAATGAAGCATAATGCATAGCATCCCGCAGTTTTTGCTAGATAAGATTACTTGGACGCTTTTCGTATCTAATTCTGTCCATAATTTTGTCACAATATAGAAAATTGGGCAAACTTAACGTGGGCATTGGATACATGTCATTCTCAGCTCCAAATCAAAAGTTACGGACGATTTAGTGTGGACATGTCAAGTTGATCGAGCAGTTAAAATGATCATTCTTAACTGATCATTGGTTACCATAGAGTAAAAGCTTGTAAATGAAGCATAATGCATGGCATCACCCAGTTTGGAATAGACTGGAATACTTTGATGCTTTGTCGTATCTATTTCTGTCTCAAATTTGGTCGCAATATAGAAAATTGATCAAGCTTAATGTGGGCATTAGATTCGTGTCATTATGAGCTCTAAATCATAAGTTACGAACGATTTTGTGCAGATATGTCAAGCTCATCGGCCAGTTAAAATGATCATTCTTAACTGATTATTGGTGCTCATTGAGTAAAGGCTTATAAATGAAACATAATGCATGGCATCACGTAGTTCTGGATAGATTGGATTACTTGGACGCTTTGTCGTATCTATTTCTGTATCAAATTCTGTCACAATATAGAAAATTAAGATATCTTAACGTGGGCACTGGGTTCTTGTAAGTCTAAGCTCTAAATCATAAGTTAGAAACGATATAGTGCGGACATGTCAAGTTGATCGGCATGTTAAAATGATCAATCTTAACTGATCATTGGTGCTGATAAAGTAAACGCTTATAAATGAAGCATGAAGCATGACATTACAAAGTTCAGGATAGATTGGATTACTTGGACACTTTGTCGTCTCTAATTCTATCTCCAATTTTTTCAAAATACAGAAAATTGAGCTAGATTAACGTGGGCATTGGATTCATTTCATTCCGAGGTATAAATAAAGTTAGATACGATTTAGTGTGGACATGTCAAGTTGATCAGCCAGTTAAAGTGATCATTCTAAACACATCATTGGTGATCACGGAGTATAGGCTTATAAATGAAGCATAATGCATAGCATCACCAAGTTTGGAAAGATTGGATTACTTGGACGCTCTTCGTATCTATTTCTATCTAGAATTTTGTCAAAATGTAATAAATAGAGCTAGCTGAACGTGGGCATTAGATTCGTGTCATTTTGAGCTATAAATCAAAAGTTATGGATGATTTAGTGCAGACATGTCAAGTTGATCGGCCAGTTAAAATGATCATTCTTAGCTGATCATTGGTGCCCATAGAGTAAAGGCTTATAATAGAAGCATAAAACATGGCATCACCAAGTTTGGGATAGATTGGATTACTTGCATCGTTTGTCGTCTATATTTCTATCTCAATTTTTGTCAAAATATAGAAAATTGAGCTACCTTAACGTGGACATTCGATTGGTATCATTCTGAGCTCTAAATCAAAAGTTACGGATCATATATTACATATATGTCATGGTTATCGGCCAGTTAAAAGGATCATTCTTAACTGATCATTGGTGCCCATAGAGGAAAGGCTTATAAATGAAGAATAATGCATGGCATCACCCAGTTTAGGATACATTGGAATACTTGGATACTTTTTCGTATCTATTTCTATTTCAAATTTTTACACAATATAGAAAACTGAGCAAGATTAACATGAGCATTGGATTCGTGTCGTTCTAAGCTTTAAATCATCAGTTACAGATGATTTAGTGTGGATATTTCAAGTTGATCAGCCAGTTAAAATGATCATTCTTAACTAATTATTGGTGCACATTGATTAAAGGCTTATAAATGAAACATAATGCATGGCATCAAGGTTTGGGATAGATTGGATTACTTGGACGCTTTGTTGTATCTATTTACGTCTCAAATTTTTTCATAATATAGAAAATTGAGCTAGCTTAATATGGGCATTTGATTCATTTCAGTGTGAGCTCTAAATCATAAAATATGGACGATTTAGTGCGCACATCTGAAGTTGATCGGCATGTTAAAATGATCATTCTTAACTGATCATTGGTGCTGAAAAATTAAATGCTTATAAATGAAGCATAATGCATGACGTCATGCAGTTTGGAATAGAATGGATTACTTGGACGATTTGTCGTGTCTATTTTTGTCTATAATTTTGTCAAAATATAGAAAACTGAGCTACCTTAACGTGGACATTTGATTTGTGTCATTCTGAGCTCTAAATCAAAAGTTACGGATGATTTAGTGCGGATATGTCAAGTTGATCAGACAATTAAAGTGATCATTCTAAAGTGATCATTGGTGCTTATTAAGTAAAGGATTATAAATGAAGCATAATGCATGGCATCACGCAGATCCGGAGAGATTGGATTACTTGGACGCCTTGCCGTATCTATTTATGTCTAAAATTTGGTCACAATACACAAAATTGAGCTACCTTAACGTGGGCGTTGGATTCGTGTCATTCAGAGGTCTAAATAAAAAATTACATACGATTTGATGCGGACATGTCAAGTTGATCGACCAGTTAGAATGATCATTTTTAACAGATCATTGGTGCTCATGGAGTAAAGGCTAATAAATGAAGCATAATGCATGGCATCACGAAGTTCGCGATAGATTTGATTACCTGGACGCTTTATCATATCTATTTCTATCTCGAATTTTGTCACAACATACAAAATTGAGCTAGCTTAACGTGGGCATTTGATTCGTGTCATTCGGAGCTCTAAATGAAAAGTGACGGACGATTTAGTGCGGACATGTCAAGTGGATCGGCCACTTAAAATGATCATTTTTAAGTGATCGTTGCTGCTCATTGAGTAAAGTCTTATAAATGAAGCATAATGCATGGCATCACGCAGTTTAGGATAGATTGGATTACTTGGACGCTTTGTTGTATATATTTTTGTCTCAAATTTTTTAACAATATATCAAAGTGAGCTAGCTTAACGTGGGCATTGGCTTCGTGTCATTATGAGCTATAAATCAAACGTGATGGACGATTTAGTGCAGGCATGTCAAGTTGATCGGCCAGTTAAAATGATCACTCTAAACTGATCATTGGTGCATATTGAGTAAAGGCTTATCAATGAAACGTAATGCAGAGCATCACGCAGTTTGGTATAGATTGGATTACTTGGACACATTGTCGTATCTACCTTTGTCTCAAATTTTGTCACAATATAAAAATTTGAGCTAGTTTAATGTGGGTATTGGATTCGTGTCATTTGGAGCTCTAAATTAAAAGTTATGGACGATTTAGTGCCGACATGTCAAGTTCATCGGTCCGTTAAAATGATCATTCTTAAAAAATCATTGGTGCTCATGGAGTAAAGGCTTATAAATGAAGCATAAGGCATGACATCACTCAGTTCGCGATAGAGTTGATTACTTGGACATTTTGTCATATCTATTTCTATCTCAAATATGGTTACAATATAAAAAATTGAGCTAGCTTAACCTGGGCATTGGATTTGTGTCATTCGGAGCTCTAAATGAAAAGTGACGGACAATTTAGTGCGGACATGTCAAGTTGATCGGCCTGTTGAAATGATCATTCGAAACTGATCAATAGTGCTCATTGAGTGAAGGCTTATAAATGAAGCATAATGCATAGAATCCCGCAGTTTAGGATAGATTGGATTACTTGTACTCTTTGTCATACCTATTTTTGTCTCAAATTTTGTCGCAATATAGAAAATTGAGCTAGAATAATGTGGGCATTGGATTCGTGTCATTCTGAGCTCTTAATCAAAAGTTAAAGATGATTTAGTGCAATCATATCAAGTTGATCGGCCAGTTAACGTGATCATTCTAAATTGATCATTGGTGTTCCTTGAGTAAAGGATTATATATGAAGCATAATGCATATACTTGGATGTTTTTTTTAATCTATTTATGTCTCAAATTTTGTCACAATATAGAAAACTAAGCTAGCTTAACGTGAGCACTGGATTCATGTCACTTTTGAGCTCAATTTTGGATGATTTAGTGCGGACATGTCAATTTTTTGGTCAGTTAAAGTGATCATTCTAAAATGATCATTGGTGCTCATTAGGTGAAGGCTTATAAACAAGCATAATGCATGGCATCACGCTGTTCGTGATAAATTGAATTTTTGGACGCTTTGCGTTTGTATTTCAGTCTCAAACTTTGTCACAATATAGAAAATTGAGCTAGTTTAACATGGGCGTTGCATTTGAGCCAATTTGAGCTCTAAATCAAAAGTTACAGATGATATAGTGCAGAAATGTCAATTTGATCGGTCAGTAAAAGTGATACGGATCATTGGTGCTCATTAAGAAAAGGGTTACAAATGAAGCATAATAGATGGCATCACGCAATTCGGGATAGATATGATTACGTAGACGCCTTTTCGTATCTATTAATGTCAATAATTTGTCATACTATAGAAAATTGAGCTAGCTTAACATGGGCGTTGGATTCGTGTAATTTTGAGCTCTAAATCAAAAGTTACGGACGAATTAGTGCGGACATGTCAAGTTGATCGTCCAGTTAAAAGGATCATTCTTAACTTATCATTGGTGCGCATAGATTATAGGCTTATTAAAGAAGCATAAAGCATGGCATCACGAAGTTTGGGATAGATTGGATTACTTGGACACTTTGTCATCTCTATTTTTCTCTCCAATTTTGTCAAAATATAGAAAATTTAGCTAGCTTAACGTGGGCATTGGATTCGTGTCATTATGAGATATAAATCAAAACTTACGAACGATTTAGTGTAGACATGTCAAGTTGATCGGCCAGTTAAAATGATCATTTTTAACTGATCACCAGTGCTTATTGAGTAAAGACTTATAAATGAAGAATAATACATAGCATCACGCAGTTTGGGATAGATTGGATTACATGGAGGATTTGTCAAAGCAATTTTGATCTTAAATTTTATCACATATAGAAAGTTGAGATAGCTTGGCGTGGGCATCGGATTTGTGTCATTCGAGCTATAAATCAAAAGTTACATACGATTTTGTGCAGACATTGATCGGCGAGTTAAAATGATCATTTTAAACTGATCATTGGTGCTCATTAAGTAAAACCTTATAAATGAAGAATAAATCATGGCATCACACAGTTTGGGATAGATTGGATTAATTGACCGCTTTGTTGTATCTATTTCTGTCTCAAATTTTGTCACAATATAGAAAATTGTGCCAGCTTAACGTGGGAATTGGATTCGTATCATTCTGGGCGCTAAATCAAAAGGTACTAACGATTTAATGCAAAAATGTCAAGTTGATCGGCCTGTTAAAATGATCATTCTTAACTCATCATTGGTGCTCATTGAATAAAGCCTTATAAATGAAGCATAATGTATGGCATCACACAGTTTGGGATAGATTGGATAACTTGGACGCTCTGTCGTATCAATTTTTGTCTTAAATTTTTTCACAATATAGAAAATTGACCTAGCCTAACGTGGACATTAGATTCGTGTCATTCTATAAAACAAAAGTTGTAGACAGTTTAGTGCACACATGTCAAGTTGATTGTCCAGTTAAAATGATCATTCTAAACTCATCATTGGTGCTCATTGAGTTAAGGCTAATAAATGAATCATAATGCATGGCATCACGCAGTTCGGGATAGATTGGATTACTTGGATGAATTGTCATATCTATCTTTGTCTCAAATTTTGACAAAATATAGTAAATTGAGGTAGCTTAACGTGGGCATTGGATTCGTGTCATTATCACCTCTAAATAAAACATTACGGATAATTTAGTGTGAACATGTCATGTTGATCGACCACTTAAAATGATCATTTTTAACTGATCATTGGTGCTCATTGAGTAAAGGCTTATAAATGAAGCGCAATGCATGGTATCACGCAGTTCGGGATACATTGGATTACTTGAATGCTTTGTC
The DNA here is from genome assembly GCA_018901945.1 of Pugionium dolabratum. Lineage (NCBI taxonomy): Eukaryota > Viridiplantae > Streptophyta > Magnoliopsida > Brassicales > Brassicaceae > Pugionium > Pugionium dolabratum. The sequence goes on from JAEVFF010000088.1 coordinate 180,818, forward strand.
GTATTTTGCTGTCTCGAATTTTATCACCATATAGAAAATTGAGCAAGCTTAACGTTTCATTATAAGCTACAAAGTAATGGACGATTTACTGTAGACATGTCAAGTTGATACGGCAGTTAAAACGATTATTCTAAACTGATCATTAGTGGTCATTGAGTAAAGGCTTATAAATGAAGCATAACTCATAGAATCACGCTATTCAGGATATATTTGATTACTTGGACTCTTTGTCGTATCTATTTTAGAAAATTGAGCTAGCTTAATGTGGGCATTGGTTTCGTGTCATTCTGATCTCTAAATCAAAAGTTACGGACGATTCAATGTGGACATGTCAAGTTGATCGGTCAGTTAAAATGATCATTCTAAACTGATCATTGGTGCTCATTAGGTAATGGCATATAAGCGAAGCATAATACATGGTATCACTCAGTTTGGGATAGATTGGATTACTTGGAGGCTTTGTCGTTTCTTTTTCTCTCTCAAATTTAGTAACAATATAGAAAATTGAGCTACCTTAACGTGGGTATTTGATTCATGTCATTATGAGCTATAAATAAAAAGTTATGTACGGTCTAGTGCAGACATGTCAAGTTGATCGGCCAGTTAAAATAATCATTCTAGACTGATCATTAGTGCTCATTGAGTAAACACTTATAAATGAAGCATAATGCATAGAATCACGCTGTTCAGGATAGATTGGATTAATTAGACGCTTTTTCGTATCTATTTTTGTCTCAAATTTTGTCACAATATAGAAAAATGAGCTAGCTTAATGTGGGCATTGGATTCGTGTCATCCAGATCTCTAAATCAATAGTTAGGGACGATTTACTGTGGACATTTCAAGTTGAATGGCCAGTTCAAATGATCATTCTTAACAGATCATTGGTGTCCACAGAGTAAAGGCTTATAAAAGAAGCATAAAGAATGGAATCATAAAGTTTGGGATAGATTGGACTACTTCGATGCTTTGTCGTCTCTATTTTTATATCAAATTTTATCAAAATATAGAAAATTAAGCTAGCTTAATGTGGGCATTGGATTCGTGTCATTAGGAGCTCTAAATCAAAACGTACACACGATTTAGTGCAAACATGTCAAGTTTATCGACCAGTTAGAATGATCATTTTTAACAGATCATTGGTGCTCATGGAGTAAAGGCTAATAAATGAAGCATAATGCATGGCATCACGAAGTTCGCGATAGATTTGATTACCTGGACGCTTTATCATATCTATTTCTATCTCAAATTTTGTCACAACATACAAAATTGAGCTAGCTTAACGTGGGCATTTGATTCGTGTCATTCGGAGCTCTAAATGAAAAGTGACGGACGATTTAGTGCGGACATGTCAAGTGGATCGGCCACTTAAAATGATCATTTTTAAGTGATCGTTGCTGCTCATTGAGTAAAGTCTTATAAACGAAGCATAATGCATGGCATCACGCAGTTTTTGGATAGATTGGATTACTTGGACGCTTTGTTGTATATATTTTTGTCTCAAATTTTTTAACAATATATCAAAGTGAGCTAGCTTAACGTGGGCATTGGCTTCGTGTCATTATGAGCTATAAATCAAACGTGATGGATGATTTAGTGCAGGCATGTCAAGTTGATCGGCCAGTTAAAATGATCACTCTAAACTGATCATTGGTGCATATTGAGTAAAGGCTTATCAATGAAACATAATGCAGAGCATCACGCAGTTTGGTATAGATTGGATTACTTGGACACATTGTCGTATCTACCTTTGTCTCAAATTTTGTCACAATATAAAAATTTGAGCTAGTTTAATGTGGGTATTGGATTCGTGTCATTTGGAGCTCTAAATTAAAAGTTATGGACGATTTAGTGCCGACATGTCAAGTTCATCGGTCCGTTAAAATGATCATTCTTAAAAAATCATTGGTGCTCATGGAGTAAAGGCTTATAAATGAAGCATAAGGCATGACATCACTCAGTTCGCGATAGAGTTGATTACTTGGACATTTTGTCATATCTATTTCTATCTCAAATATGGTTACAATATAAAAAATTGAGCTAGCTTAACCTGGGCATTGGATTTGTGTCATTCGGAGCTCTAAATGAAAAGTGACGGACAATTTAGTGCGGACATGTCAAGTTGATCGGCCTGTTGAAATGATCATTCGAAACTGATCAATAGTGCTCATTGAGTGAAGGCTTATAAATGAAGCATAATGCATAGAATCCCGCAGTTTAGGATAGATTGGATTACTTGTACTCTTTGTCATACCTATTTTTGTCTCAAATTTTGTCGCAATATAGAAAATTGAGCTAGAATAATGTGGGCATTGGATTCGTGTCATTCTGAGCTCTTAATCAAAAGTTAAAGATGATTTAGTGCAATCATATCAAGTTGATCGGCCAGTTAACGTGATCATTCTAAATTGATCATTGGTGTTCCTTGAGTAAAGGATTATATATGAAGCATAATGCATATACTTGGATGTTTTTTTTAATCTATTTATGTCTCAAATTTTGTCACAATATAGAAAACTAAGCTAGCTTAACGTGAGCATTGGATTCATGTCAATTTTGAGCTCAATTTTGGATGATTTAGTGCGGACATGTCAATTTTTTGGTCAGTTAAAGTGATCATTCTAAAATGATCCTTGGTGCTCATTAGGTGAAGGCTTATAAACAAGCATAATGCATGGCATCACGCTGTTCGTGATAAATTGAATTTTTGGACGCTTTGCGTTTGTATTTCAGTCTCAAATTTTGTCACAATATAGAAAATTGAGCTAGTTTAACATGGGCGTTGCATTTGAGCCATTTTGAGCTCTAAATAAAAAGTTACAGATGATATAGTGCAGAAATGTCAATTTGATCGGTCAGTAAAAGTGATACGGATCATTGGTGCTCATTAAGAAAAGGGTTACAAATGAAGCATAATAGATGGCATCACGCAATTCGGGATAGATATGATTACGTAGATGCCTTTTCGTATCTATTAATGTCAATAATTTGTCATACTATAGAAAATTGAGCTAGCTTAACATGGGCGTTGGATTCGTGTAATTTTGAGCTCTAAATCAAAAGTTACGGACGAATTAGTGCGGACATGTCAAGTTGATCGTCCAGTTAAAAGGATCATTCTTAACTTATCATTGGTGCGCATAGGCTTATTAAAGAAGCATAAAGCATGGCATCACGAAGTTTGGGATAGATTGGATTACTTGGACACTTTGTCATCTCTATTTTTCTCTCCAATTTTGTCAAAATATAGAAAATTAAGCTAGCTTAACGTGGGCATTGGATTCGTGTCATTATGAGATATAAATCAAAACTTANTGTAGAATACCCTAGTGTGTTCCTAAGTCTAGTACTCCTCCTTTAATGCTGAACAGGTGGTGCAGCCTCCTCTACAACCGTTTCCTCTTCCATTTGGTGAATAGGTTCCTCTATACCCACTTCCAAGTCGTCTTGTTCTTGATTTTGGGCCATAGCTTCTTCTTGGATTGGAGTTGGTTCTTGAGTTACCACCCCTTGTTCATTCTCATGGGTATCTTGTGAACTACTTAAGGTTCTTGTTTCTTCGTGTCTTGAATCCTTTGGCAGATCATTTCCCAAATGATTCAAGAGAAACCTCAAACTCGTAGCCAAATCAGAAGGTGACCTTGAGAGATCCTTCAATCCTTCCCAATCTTTCTGATCATAATAGCTTTGTTCTTCTATGGACTTGACATCTCTAGACACATATGTCCTGTTGTTGCTCGGATCATAGCACTTATAACCCTTTTGTGTTGTCGAATATCCAAGGAACATACACTTGATGCTCTTTGCCTCCAACTTGTTTCTTAGATCACCTGGAACATACACAAAGCCCACACACCCAAATACACGTAAATGATCAATGGAAGGTTTAGTTTTATTGAGTACCTCAAATGGGGATATATCTTGCAAGACTTTGGTTGGAATCCGATTGATGAGGTAGAAAGCAACCAAGACTGCATCTCCCCAAAAACTTTTAGGAACATTGGTATGAAACATCATGGATCTTGCTACTTCCATTAAGTGTCGGTTATTCCTTTCAGCAATTCCATTTTGTTGTGGTGTGTGTGGACAGCTAGTTTGATGTAGTATTCCATGTTTGTTTAGATGAGCTTTGAATCTTTGACTTGTGTATTCCCCTCCATTATCTGGTCTTAACACTTTGATCTTGGCATTGAATTGATTAGTAACATAATTATGAAAGTTTATAAATGCCTCATAAACCCTATCTTTAGATGGAAGTAATGTAACCCATGTATATTTCGATTTCCCATCTAGAAAGGTCACAAAGTATTTATTCCTATCTCTAGACATGTAAGGTGAGGTCCAAACATCGGAATGTACTAAATCAAAGCAATGCTCATAAATTGTAGACGATTTAGGGAAAACAACACGACAATGTTTGCCAAAGATACAAGCCTCACAAACTGAGTGATCATAAGCGACATTAGGAATTATTAAGCTTAAAGCACGAGCATGAGGATGTCCTAATCTAGCATGCCATAAGACATCTTTATTAGCGAAAACACAGGATTTGAAAGCTAAGGAATCCAAATTGCTTGGAGGGTCTTCAAGAACATAGAGCTCATCTTGAGTTACACCACCTCCAAGTATCTTACCACTATTAATATCCTGAAAGTAAACATTTTTAGGCCCAAATGTAACATTGCAATTGAGGTCTTTAGTAGCCTTTTTGACAGAAACTAGATTAGACTTAAATTTAGGTACAAAGAATGCATTAGTTTCTTTGTCAAATAGTCTTATTTTTCCGGTTCCTTCAATTGGAATACCCTTACCATCAGCTATAGTTACTTGTCCTAGACATGGTTCAATGTTCTTTAACAACCTAGCATTGCTAATCATATGGTGAGAAGCACTGAATCCACTACCAACTTATGATCTGGTTTATCAAGCGATTTATGGGAGTAGAGTGTGATACCGGAGAGTTTTGAGGCATAGGCCTTGATGAGATCCTCCAAGTCACTATTCTTAACATACTCCATGGATACATTCATAGCTAGCTCCCCTCCTTAGTTGGATGAACTTGCCGGTTCAGTCGCAACCATTTGAGAGATGTTAGCCTTTGAATCCTTGAACCGGTTTGGCTTGAGATGAGGATGAAGTATCCAGCACTTGTCCTTGATGTGACCATTCCTCTTACAATGCTCACACATCACACTTTTCCTATCCTCTTGCTTAAACACGCTTTTGTTGGCCATGACTAGTTCTCCTTTACCACCAAACAAACCAATGTTGCCTTGCTCCCTTTGAATCCGTGAGCACACCTCTTGGAAATCAGGGAGTTTTGGCTTTCTCAGGATGGACTTAATCACATCCTTAAAGGCTGGATTTAGGTTGAGAAGGAGCCCAAATATCTTGTCTTGTTCCTTCCTTTCATTAAGCACCTTTGGATCCATAGAACTTGGTCTCAACATGTCAAGCTCGGACCATGTTGACAGGAACTTGCCCAGGAATTTTGTGAACTCCATATCCTCTTGGTGTAGATCATTGAGAGCCTTCTTAACCTCATACACACGGCTGAGGTTTGAAACATCCCCATACACGCTCTTGAGAGTGTCCCAAAGAGACTTGGCAGTTTCACAATGTGAATAAGCTTCAAGAATGGATGGGTCCAATGAATTTTGGAGGAATCCAAGGACTGAATGATCTTCTTGGAACCACCTAGCTTCTTCTTTTCTTGTTGCCTCATCCTTCTTCTCCTTTGGATCATCTATAGATGGAGTATTATCCTCCAAGATGTGATTCCAAAGTCCTTTGCCACAAATGGCTGTCTTGATGGTTCTTGACCATAATGTGTAGTTCAAGCTTTGAGAACTACTGCTATCACCGTAGGTTTCAGGCTGGAACTAATTTGAACTGTATCCTCCATTGTTAGGCTTTGAAGAGCTCAAAGGAAGCAGCTTTTATGGTTGAATGAAACCGTGAGTTTTTTAGTCTAAAGACTGAGAGATTTTGACAGAATTTTAGATTAGAAACTGAGAGATTTGAGTAGAAAAGATAAGAGAATTATCTTATGCTCTGATACCATGTAAGAATATTGAGATTATAGAGGAGAAATGTGAAGAATTGAATCTGAAAACTCAAAGAGAAGTATGAGAAATGACTTAGAATTATGGAGAAGAATCTCCTAAGAGTTTATTATACATTGAGTCTTTACAGCCCTTTTATAGAGGATTTACAATGTGAACACAAAAGAAAACGAATTCAAACTTGTGGATGAGTTTAAATAGAGGAGGAGCCTGTCAACAACCAATGAGAAGAGAGGAGACAGCATGGGCATGACTGTTTGGTGTGGTTGCCAAGACTGTGTGCAGCATGGGCATGATTGTTTGGTGTGGTTGCCAAGACTGTGTGCAGCATGGGCATGACTTTTTCACCTTGATTCTTCTCCCAAGGTAGCTATTTAACCATTTCAACAATGTGGTTAATAATAACCCATCCTTTTTCATTTCCCTTGTTATTCAAACTGAATTTTCGTGCTCACACTTGCCTTGTAGGTCAAGATAGGTCTTATTTGATTTTCCTATATCAATAAGCGTAACGTGGGAATTGTATTTGTGTCATTCTAAGAACTAAATCAAAAGTTAAGGACGATTTAGTGCGGACATGTCAAGTTGATCGGCCAATTAAAGTGATCATTCTAAACTGATCATTGGTGCTCATTAAATAAAGGCTTATAAATGAAGAAAAATGCATGCCATCATGCAGTTTGGGATAGATTGGATTACTTGGAAGCTTTGTCGTATCTATTTTTGTCATAAATTTTGTAACAATACAGAAAATTGAGTTAGCTGAACGTGGGCATTGGGATTCGTGTCATTCAGAGCTCTAAATCAAAATTATGTACGATCTAGTGCTGACATGTCAAGTTGATTGGAAAGTTAAAATGATCATTCTTAACTGATCATTGGTGCTTATTGAGTAAAGGCTTAAAAATGAAACATAATGCATGGCATAACACAGTTTGGGATTGATTGAATTGCTTGAACGCTTTGTCGTATCCATTTCTGTCTCAATTTTTGTCAAAGTACAGAAAATTGAGCTACCTAAACGTGGGCATTCGGTTTGTGTCAATCCGAGCTCCAAATCATAAGCTACGGTTGATTTAGTGCGGACATGTCAATTTGATCAGCCTGTTAAAAAGATCATTCTTAACTGATAATTGGTGCTCATTGATTAAAAACTTATAAATGAAGCATAATGCATGGCATCACGCAAGTTGGGATAGATTGGATTACTTGGTTGCTTGGTCGTCTCTATTTTGGCCTATACTTTTTTTTTGAAAATATAGAAAATTAAGCTAGCTTAATGTGTGCATTGGTTTCGTGTCATTCTGATCTCTAAACCAAAAGTTACGTACAATTCAGTATGGACATGTCAAGTTGATCGGTCAGTTAAAATGATCATTCTAAATTGATCATTGGTGCTCATTAGGTAATGGCATATAAACGAAGCATAGTACATGGTATCACTCAGTTTGGGAGAGATTGGATTACTTGGAGGCTTTGTCATTTCTTTTTATGTCTCAAATTTTGTTACAATATAGAAAATTGAGCTACCTTAACGTGGGTATTGGATTCATGTCATTATGAGCTATAAATCAAAAGTTATGTATGATTTAGTGCAGACATGTCAAGTTGATCGGCCAGTTAAAATAATCATTCTAGAATGATCATTAGTGCTCATTGAGTAAACACTTATAAACGAAGCATAATGCAAAGAATCACGCTGTTCAGGATAGATTGGATTAATTGGACGCTTTTTCGTATATATTTTTGTCTCAAATTTTGCCTCAATATAGAAAATTGAGCTAGCTTAATGTGGGCATTGGATTCGTGTCATCCAGATCTCTAAATCAATAGTTAGGGACGATTTATTGCGGACATTTCAAGTTGAATGGCCGGTTAAAATGATCATTCTTAACAGATCATTGGTGCCCACAAAGTAAAAGCTTATAAAAGAAGCATAAAGAATGGAATCATAAAGTTTGGGATAGATTGGATTACTTCGATGCCTTGTCGTCTCTATTTTTATATCCAATTTTATCAAAATATAGAAAATTAAGCTAGCTTAATTTGGGCATTGGATTCGTGTCATTATGAGCTCTAAATCAAAACGTACACACGATTTAGTGCAAACATGTCAAGTTTATCGGCCAGTTAAAATGATCATTCTTAACTGATCATTGGTGCTCATTGGGTAAAAGCTTATAAATAAAGCATAATGCATGGCATCATGCAGTTCGGGATACATTGTATTACTTGAATGATTTGTCGCATCTATTTCTGTCTCAACTTTTGTCAAAATATAGAAAATTGAGCTATGTTAACGTGGGCGTTCGATTCGTAACATTCTGAGCTATAAATCAAAAGTTAACAAACGATTTAGTGCGGACATGTCAACTTGATCGGACCGTAAAACTGATAATGATCATTGGTGCTCATTAAGTAAAGGCTTATAAATGACGCATAATTCATGGCATCGCACAGTTTGGGATAGATTGAATTACTTGGACGCTTTGTCGTATCTATTTCTGTTTATAATAATGTCACAATATTGCGAATTGAGCTAGCTTAACATCAACATTGTATTCGTGTCATTTTGAGCTTTAAATCAAAAGTTACGAACGATTTAGTGCTGACATGTCAAGTTGATCGGCCAGTAAAAGTGATATTGATCATTGGACGATTTGGCATATCTATTACTGTCTAAAATTTTGTCACAATATAGAAAATTGAACTTGTTTTACGTGGGCATCGGATTCGTGTTATTCTAAGCTCTAAATCAAAAGTTATGGACTATTTAGTGTGGACATGTGAAGTTGAGTGGCCAGTTAAAGCGATCATTCTTAATTTATCATTGGATCTCATTAAGCAAATGCTTATAAATGAAGCATAATGCATGGCATAAAGCAGTTTGGATAGATTTGATTAGTTGGGCGCGTTGCCACCTCTATTTTTGTATCAAATTTTGTGAAAATATAGAAAATTGAACTAGTTTAGCGTAGGCATTGGATTCGTGTCATTATAACCAATAAATCAAACGTTCCGAACGATTTAGTGGGGACATGTTAGGTGGATTGGCCACTGAAAATGATCATTCTTAACTGATCAGTGGTGCTCATTGAGTAAAGGCTTATGAATGAAGCATAATGCATGACATCACACAGTTTGGGATACATTGGATTACTTGGAGGCTTTGTCGTTTCTTTTTCTGTCTCAAATTTTGTCACAATATAGAAAATTGAGCTAGGATAACGTGGGCATTGGAACCGTTTCATTATTAGCTCTAAATCATAAGTTACGGACGATTTAGTGCAGACATGTGAAGTTTCTAGGCCAGTTAAAGTGATCATTCTAAACTGATCATTGGTGCTGATAAAGTACACGCTTATAAAGGAAGCATAAAGCATGGCATTACGAAGTTCAAGATAGATTGGATTACTTGGATGCTTTTTCGTTTATTGTATGTCAAATTTTATCAAAAAATAAAAAAATTGAGCTAGCTTCACGTGGGAATTTTATTTGTGTCATTCTAAGAACTAAATCAAAGTTAAGGACGATTTAGTGCGGACATGTCAAGTTGATTGGCCAATTAAAGTGATCATTCTAAACTGATCATTGGTGCTCATTAAATAAAGGCTTATAACTGAAGAAAAATGCATGACATCATGCAGTTCGGGATAGATTGGATTACTTGGAAGCTTTGTCGTATCTATTTTTGTCTTAAATTTTGTAACAATACAGAAAATTGAGTTAGCTGAACGTGGGCATTGGGATTCGTGTCATTCAGAGCTCTAAATCAAAATTTATGCACAATTTAGTGCTGACATGTCAAGTTGATTGGAAAGTTAAAATGATCATTCTTAACTGATCATTGGTGCTTATTGAGTAAAGGCTTAAAATGAAACATAATGCATGGCATAACACAGTTTGGGATAGATTGAATTACTTGAACGCTTTGTCGTATCCATTTCTGTCTCAATTTTTGTCAAAGTATAGAAAATTGAGCTAGCTAAACGTGGGCATTCAGTTCATGTCAATCCGAGCTCCAAATCATAAGCTACAGATTATTTAGTGCGGACATGTCAATTTGATCAGCCTGTTAAAATGATCATTCTTAACTGATAATTGGTGCTCATTGATTAAAAACTTATAAATGAAGCATAATGCATGGCATCACGCAAGTTGGGATAGATTGGATTACTTGGTTGCTTGGTCGTCTCTATTTTGGCCTATACTTTTTTTCAAAATATAGAAATTTGAGCTAGCTTAATGTGGGCATTGGATTCGTGTCATTCTGAGCTCTAAATAATAAGTTACGGATGATTTAGTGCGGGGATGTCAAGTTGATCGGCCACTTAATGTGATCATTCTAAACTGATCATTGGTGTAGATTAAGTAAACGCTTATAAAAGAAACATAATGCATGGCATCCCGAAGTTTGGGATAGATTGGATTACTTGGATGCTTTGTTGTCTCAATTTCTATCTCAAATTTTGTCAAAATATAGAGAATTGAGCTAGCTTAACTTGGGCATTGGACTCAAAAGTTACATACAATTTAGTGCGGACATGTCATGTTGATAGACCACTTAATATGACTATTCTAAACTGATCATTAGTGCTCATTGAGTAAGAGATTATAAATTAAGGACGAGATATATTGGATTACTTAGACGATTTGTCGTATCTATTTTTGTCTCAAATTTTGTCATAATATAGAAACTGAGCTAGCTTAACATGGGCATTGGATTCGTGTTAGTCTGAGCTCTAAATAATATATTACGAATGATTTAGTGCGGACATTTCAAGTTGATCGGCGTGTTAAAATGATCATTCTTAGCTGATCATTAGTGCACATTGATTAAAAGTTTATAAATAAAGCAAAAATCATGGCATCACGAAGTTTGGGATAGATTGGATTACTTGAACGCTTCGTCGTCTCTATTTCTATCTCAAATTTTGTCAAAATATAGCAAATTGAGCTAGTTTAATGTGGAAATTGGATTCGTGTCATTCCGAGGTCTAAATCAAAAGTTACATACAATTTAGTCCGAAAATGTCGAGTTGATAGGCCAATTAATATGATTATTTTAAACTGATCGTTAGTGATCATTGAGTAAAGACTCATAAATGAAGCATAATGCATAGCATCACGCAGTTTTGGCTAGATAAGATTACTTGGACGCTTTTCGTATATAATTCTGTCCATAATTTTGTCACAATATAGAAAATTGGGCAAACTTAACGTGGGCATTGGATACATGTCATTCTCAGCTCCAAATCAAAAGTTACGGACGATTTAGTGTGGACATGTCAAGTTGATGGACCAGTTAAAATGATCATTCTTAACTGATCATTGGTTACCATAGAGTAAAAGCTTGTAAATGAAGCATAATGCATGGCATCACCCAGTTTGGAATAGACTGGAATACTTCGATGCTTTGTCGTATCTATTTCTGTCTCAAATTTGGTCGCAGTATAGAAAATTGATCAAGCTTAATGTGGGCATTAGATTCGTGTCATTAT
>JAEVFF010000088.1:194624-249874 GCA_018901945.1 Pugionium dolabratum
GCATTGGATTCGTGTCATTATGAGCTCTAAATCAAACGTACACACGATTTAGTGCAAACATGTCAAGTTTATCGGTTAGTTAAAATGATCATTCTTAACTGATCATTGGTGCTCATTGGGTAAAAGCTTATAAATAAAGCATAATGCATGGCATCATGCAGTTTGGGATAGATTGTATTACTTGAATGATTTGTCGCATCTATTTCTGTCTAAACTTTTGTCAAAATATAGAAAATTGAGCTAGGTTAACGTGGGCGTTGGATTCGTAACATTCTCAGCTCTAAATCAAAAGTTACGGACGATTTAGTGCGGACATGTCAAGTTGATCGGACAGTAAAACTGATAATGATCATTGGTGCTCATTAAGTAAAGGCTTATAAATGATGCATAATTCATGGCATCACACAGTTCGGGATAAATTGAATTACTTGGATGCGTTCTCGTATCTATTTCTGTTTATAATTATGTCACAATATTGGGAATTGAGCTAGCTTAACATGAGCGTTGTATTCGTGTCATTTTGAGCTCTAAATCAAAAGTTACGAACGATTTAGTGCTGACATGTCAAGTTGATCGGCCAGTAAAAGTGATATTGATCATTGGAAGATTTGGCATATCTATTTCTGTCTAAAATTTTTTCACAATATAGAAAATTGAACTTGCTTTACGTGGGCATCGGATTCGTGTTATTCTGAGCTCTAAATCAAAAGTTATGGACTATTTAGTGTGGACATGTGAAGTTGAGTGGCCAGTTAAAGCGATCATTCTTAATTTATCATTGGATCTCATTAAGCAAATGCTTATAAATGAAGCATAATGCATGGCATAAAGCAGTTTGGATAGATTGGATTAGTTGGGCGCGTTGCCACCTCTATTTTTGTATCAAATTTTGTGAAAATATAGAAAATTGAACTAGTTTAGCGTGGGCATTGGATTCGTGTCATTATAACCAATAAATCAAATTTCCGAACGATTTAGTGGGGACATGTTAGGTGGATCGGCCACTGAAAATGATCATTCTTAACTGATCATTGGTGCTCATTGAGTAAAGGCTTATGAATGAAGCATAATGCATGACATCACACAGTTTGGGATACATTGGATTACTTGGAGGCTTTGTCGTTTGTTTTTCTGTCTCAAATTTTGTCACAATATAAAAAATTGAGCTAGGTTAATGTGGGCATTGGAATCGTTTCATTATTAGCTCTAAATCATAAGTTACGGATGATTTATTGCGGACATGTGAAGTTTCTGGGCCAGTTAAAGTGATCATTCTAAACTGATCATTGGTGCTGATAAAGTACACGCTTATAAAAGAAGCATAAAGCATGGCATTACGAAGTTCAGGATAGATTGGTTTACTTGGATGCGTTTTCGTTTATTGTATGTCAAATTTTATCAAAATATAAAAAATTGAGCTAGCTTAATGTGGGAATTGTATTTGTATCATTCTAAGAACTAAATCAAAAGTTAAGGACGATTTAGTGCAGACATGTCAAGTTGATCGGCCAATTAATGTGATCATTCTAAACTGATCATTGGTGCTCATTAAATAAAGGCTTATAAATGAAGAAAAATGCATGCCATCATCCAGTTCGGGATAGATTGGATTACTTGGAAGCTTTGTCGTATCTATGTTTGTCTTAAATTTTGTAACAATACAGAAAATTGAGTTAGCTGAATGTGGGCATTGGGATTCGTGTCATTCAGAGCTCTAAATCAAAATTTACGCATGATCTAGTGCTGACATGTCAAGTTGATTGGAAAGATAAAATGATCATTCTTAGCTGATCATTGGTGCTTATTGAGTAAAGGCTTAAAAATGAAACATAATGCATGACATCACACAGTTTGGGATAGATTGAATTACTTGAAGCTTTGTCGTATCCATTTCTGTCTCAATTTTTGTCAAAGTACAGAAAATTGAGCTAGCTAAACATGGGATTTTGGTTCGTGTCAATCCGTGCTCCAAATCATAAGCTACAGATGATTTAGTGCGGACATGTCAATTTGATCAGCCTGTTAAAATGATCATTCTTAACTGATAATTGGTTTTCATTGATTAAAAACTTATAAATGAAGCATAATGCATGGCATCACACAAGTTGGGATAGATTGGATTACTTGGTTGCTTGGTCGTCTCTATTTTGGCCTATACTTTTTTTTACAAAATGTAGAAATTTGAGCTAGCTTAATGTGGGCATTGGATTCGTGTCATTCTGAGCTCTGAATCAAAAGTTACGGACGATTTAGTGCGGGGATGTCAAGTTGATCGGCCAGTTAAAGTGATCATTCTAATTTGATCATTGGTGCTCATTAGGTAATGGCATATGAACGAAGCATAATACATGGTATCACTCTGTTTGGGATAGATTAGATTACTTGGAGTATTTGTCGTTTCTTTTTCTGTCTCAAATTTTGTCACAATATAGAAAATTGAGCTACCTTAACGTGGGTATTGGATTCATGTCATTATGAGCTATAAATCAAAAGTTAAGTATGATTTAGTGCAGACATGTCAAGTTGATCGGCCAGTTAAAATAATCATTCTAGAATGATCATTAGTGCTCATTGAGTAAACACTTATAAATGAAGCATAATGCATAGAATCACGCTGTTCAGGATAGATTGGATTAATTGGACGCTTTTTTCGTATCTATTTTTGTCTCAAATTTTGTCACAATATAGAAAATTGAGCTAGTTTAATGTGGGCATTGGATTCGTGTTATCCAAATCTCTAAATCAATAGTTAAGGACGATTTATTGCGGACATTTCAAGTTGAATGGCCGGTTAAATGATCATTCTTAACAGATCATTGGTGCCCACAGAGTAAAAGCTTATAAAAGAAGCATAAAGAATGGAATCATAAAGTTTGGGATAGATTGGATTACTTCGATGCTTTGTCGTCTCTATTTTTATATCAAATTTTATCAAAATATAAAAAATTAAGCTAGCTTAATGTGGGCATTGGATTCGTGTCATTATGAGCTCTAAATCAAAACGTACACACGATTTAGTGCAAACATGTCAAGTTTATCGGCTAGTTAAAATGATCATTCTTAACTGATCATTGGTGCTCATTGGGTAAAAGCTTATAAATAACGCATAATGCATGGCATCATGCAGTTCGGGATAGGTTGTATTACTTGAATGATTTGTCGCATCTATTTCTGTCTCAACTTTTGTCAAATATAGAAAATTGAGCTAGGTTAACGTGGGCGTCGGATTCGTAACATTCTGAGCTCTAAATCAAAAGTTACGGATGATTTAGTGCGGACATGTCAAGTTGATCGGACAGTAAAACTGATAATGATCATTGGTGCTCATTAAGTAAAGGCTTATAAATGATGCATAATTCATGGCATCACACAGTTCGGGATAGAATGAATTACTTGGACGCTTTATTGTATCTATTTCTGTTTATAATTATGTCACAATATTGAGAATTGAGCTAGCTTAACATGAGCGTTGTATTCGTGTCATTTTGAGCTCTAAATCAAAAGTTACGAACGATTTAGTGCTGACATGTCAAGTTGATCGGCCAGTAAAAGTGATATTGATCATTGGAAGATTTGGCATATCTATTTCAGTCTAAAAGTTTGTCACAATATAGAAAATTGAACTTGCTTTACGTGGGCATCTGATTCGTGTTATTCTGAGCTCTAAATCAAAAGTTTGGACTATTTAGTGTGGACATGTGAAGTTGAGTTGCCAGTTAAAGCGATCATTCTTAATTTATCATTGGATCTCATTAGGCAAATGCTTATAAATGAAGCATAATGCATGGCATAAAGCAGTTTGGATAGATTGGATTAGTTGGGCGCGTTGCCACCTCTATTTTACTATCAAATTTTGTGAAAATAAAAAAAATTGAACTAGTTTAGCGTGGGCATTGGATTCGTGTCATTATAACCAATAAATCAAACGTTCCGAACGATTTAGTGGGGACATGTTAGGTGGATCGGCCACTGAAAATGATCATTCTTAACTGATCATTGGTGCTCATTGAGTAAAGGCTTATGAATGAAGCATAATGCATGACATCACACAGTTTGGGATACATTGGATTACTTGGAGGCTTTGTCGTTTCTTTTTCTGTCTCAAATTTTGTCACAATATAAAAAATTGAGCTAGGTTAACGTGGGCATTGGAATCGTTTCATTATTAGCTCTAAATCATAAGTTACGGATGATTTAGTGCGGACATGTGAAGTTTCTAGGCCAGTTAAAGTGATCATTCTAAACTGATCATTGGTGCTGATAAAGTACACGCTTATAAAGGAAGCATAAAGCATGGCATTACGAAGTTCAGGATAGATTGGATTACTTGGATGCTTTTTCGTTTATTGTATGTCAAATTTTATCAAAATATAAAAAATTGAGCTAGCTTAACGTGGGAATTGTATTTGTGTCATTCTAAGAACTAAATCAAAAGTTAAGGACGAGTTAGTGCGGACATGTCAAGTTGATCGGCCAATTAAAGTGATCATTCTAAACTGATCATTGGTGCTCATTAAATAAAGGCTTATAAATGAAGAAAAATGCAGCCATCATGCAGTTCGGGATAGATTGGATTACTTGGAAGCTTTGTCGTATCTATGTTTGTCTTAAATTTTGTAACAATACAGAAAATTGAGTTAGCTGAACGTGGGCATTGGGATTCGTGTCATACAGAACTCTAAATCAAAATTTACGCACGATCTAGTGCAGAAATATCAAGTTGATTGGAAAGATGAAATGATCGTTCTTAGTTGATCATTGGTGCTTATTGAGTAAAGGCTTAACAATGAAACATAATGCATGGCATCACACAGTTTGGGATAGATTGAATTACTTGAACGCTTTGTCGTATCCATTTCTGTCTCAATTTTTGTCAAAGTACAGAAAATTAAGCTAGCTAAACGTGGGCATTCGGTTCGTGTCAATCCAAGCTCCAAATCGTAAGGTACAGATGATTTAGTGCGGACATGTCAATTTGATCAGCCTGTTAAAATGATCATTCTTAACTGATAATTGGTGCTCATTGATTAAAAACTTAATAAATGAAGCATAATGCATGGCATCACGCAAGTTGGGATAGATTGGATTACTTGGTTGCTTGGTCGTCTCTATTTTGGCCTATACTTTTTTTTCAAAATATAGAAATTTGAGCTAGCTTAATGTGGGCATTGGAGTCGTGTCATTCCGAGCTCTAAATCAAAAGTTACAGAAGATTTAGTGCGGGGATGTCAAGTTGATCGGCCAATTAAAATGATCATTCTAAACTGATCATTGGTGCTCATTAGGTAATGGCATATAAACGAAGCATAATACATGGTATCACTCAGTTTGGGATAGATTGGATTACTTGGAGGCTTTAGCGTTTCTTTTTCTGTCTCAAATTTTGTCACAATATAGAAGATTGAGCTACCTTAACGTGGGTATTGGATTCATGTCATTATGAGCTATAAGTCAAAAGTTATGTATGATTTAGTGCAAACATGTCAAGTTGATCGGCCAGTTAAAATAATCATTCTAGAATGATCATTGGTGCTCATTGAGTAAACACTTATAAATGAAGCATAATGCATAGAATCACGCTGTTCAGGATAGATGGGATTAATTGGACGCTTTTTCATATCTATTTTTGTCACAATATAGAAAATTGAGCTAGCTTAATGTGGCCATTGGATTCGTGTCATCCAGATCTCTAAATCAATAGTTAGAGACGATTTATTGCGGGCATTTCAAGTTGAATGGCTGGTTAAAATGATCGTTCTTAACAGATCATTGGTGTCCACAGAGTAAAAGCTTATAAATGAAGCATAAAGAATGGAATCATAAAGTTTGGGATAGATTGGATTACTTCGATGCTTTGTCGTCTCTATTTTTATATCAAATTTTATCAAAATATAGAAAATTAAGCTAGCTTAATGTGGGCATTGGATTCGTGTCATTATGAGCTCTAAATCGAAACGTACACACGATTTAGTGCAAACATGTCAAGTTTATCGGCCAGTTAAAATGATCATTCTTAACTGATCATTGGTGCTCATTGGGTAAAAGCTTATAAATAAAGCATAATGCATGGCATCATGCAGTTCGGGATATATTGTATTACTTGAATGATTTGTCGCATCTATTTCTGCCTCAACTTTTGTCAAAATATAGAAAATTGAGCTAGGTTAACGTGGGCGTTGGATTCGTAACATTCTGAGCTCTAAATCAAAAGCTACGGACGATTTAGTGCAGACATGTCAAGTTTATCGGACAGTAAAACTGATAATGATCATTGGTGCTCATTAAGTGAAGGCTTATAAATGATGCATAATTCATGGCGTCACACTGTTCGGGATAGATTGAATTACTTGGACGCTTTGTCGTATCTATTTCTGTTTATAATTATCTCACAATATTGAGAATTGAGCTAGCTTAACATGAGCATTGTATTCGTGTCATTTTGAGCTCTAAATCAAAAGTTACGAACGATTTAGTGCTGAAATGTCAAGTTGTTCGGCCAGTAAAAGTGATATTGATCATTGGACGAATTGGCATATCTATTTCTGTCTAAAATTTTGTCACAATATAGAAAATTGAACTTGCTTTACGTGGGCATCGGATTCGTGTTATTCTGAGCTCTAAATCAAAAGTTATGGACTATTTAGTGTGGACATGTGAAGTTGAGTGGCCAGTTAAAGCGATCATTCTTAATTTATCATCGGATTAGTTGGGTGCGTTGCCATCTCTATTTTTGTATCAAATTTTGTGAAAATATAGAAAATTGAACTAGTTTAGCTTGGGCATTGGATTCGTGTCATTATAACCAATAAATCAAACGTTCCGAACGATTTAGTGGGGACATGTTAGGTGGATCGGCCACTGAAAATGATCATTCTTAACTGATCATTGGTGCTCATTGTGTAATGGCATATGAATGAAGCATAACCCATGACATCACACAGTTTGGGATACATTGGATTACTTGGAGGCTTTGTCGTTTCTTTTTCTGTCTCAAATTTTGTCACAATATAGAAAATTGAGTAGGTTAACGTGGGCATTGGAATCGTTTCATCATTAGCTCTAAATGATAAGTTACGGACGATTTAGTGCGGACATGTGAAGTTTCTTGGCCAGTTAAAGTGACCATTCTAAACTGATCATTGGTGCTGATAAAGTACACGCTTATAAAGGAAGCATAAAGCATGGCATTACGAAGTTCAGGATAGATTGGATTACTTGGATGCGTTTTCGTTTATTGTATGTCAAATTTTATCAAAATATAAAAAATTGAGCTAGCTTAACGTGGGAATTGTATTTGTGTCATTCTAAGAACTAAATCAAAAGTTAAGGATGATTTGGTGCGGACATGTCAAGTTGATCGGCCAATTAAAGTGATCATTCTAAACTGATCATTGGTGCTCATTAAATAAAGGCTTATAAATGAAGAAAAATGCAGCCATCATGCAGTTCGGGATAGATTGGATTACTTGGAAGCTTTGTCGTATCTATGTTTGTCTTAAATTTTGTAACAATACAGAAAATTGAGTTAGCTGAACGTGGGCATTGGGATTCGTGTCATACAGAACTCTAAATCAAAATTTACGCACGATCTAGTGCTGAAATATCAAGTTGATTGGAAAGATAAAATGATCGTTCTTAGCTGATCATTGGTGCTTATTGACTAAAGGCTTAAAAATGAAACATAATGCATGGCATCACACAGTTTGGGATAGATTGAATTACTTGAACGCTTTGT
Organism: Pugionium dolabratum; assembly: GCA_018901945.1. Classification (NCBI taxonomy): domain Eukaryota; kingdom Viridiplantae; phylum Streptophyta; class Magnoliopsida; order Brassicales; family Brassicaceae; genus Pugionium; species Pugionium dolabratum. The sequence goes on from JAEVFF010000088.1 coordinate 202,360, forward strand.
CGTATCCATTTCTGTCTCAATTTTTGTCAAAGTACAGAAAATTGAGCTAGATAAATGTGGGCATTCGGTTCGTGTCAATCCGAGCTCCAAATCATAAACTACAGATGATTTAGTGCGGACATGTCAATTTTATCAGCCTGTTAAAATGATCATTCTTAACTGATAATTGGTGCTCATTGATTAAAAACTTATAAATGAAGCATAATGCATGGCATCACGCAAGTTGGGATAGATTGGATTACTTGGTTGCTTGGTCGTCTCTATTTTGGCCTATACATTTTTTTCAAAATATAGAAATTTGAGCTTAATGTGGGCATTGGATTCGTGTCATTCTGAGCTCTAAATAATAAGTTACGGACGATTTAGTGCGGGGATGTCAAGTTTATCGGCCAGTTAAAGTGATCATTCTAAACTGATCATTGGTGTAGATTAAGTAAACGCTTATAAAAGAAACATAAAGCATGGCATCCCGAAGTTTGGGATAGATTGGATTACTTGGATGCTTTGTCGTCTCAATTTTTATCTCAAATTTTGTCAAAATATATAGAATTGAGCTAGCTTAACTTGGGCATTGGACTCAAAAGTTACATACAATTTAGTGCGGACATGTCATGTTGATAGATCACTTAATACGACTATTCTAAACTGATCATTAGTGCTCATTGAGTAAGAGATTATAAATTAAGGACGGGATATATTGGATTACTTAGACGATTTGTCCTATCTATTTTTGTCTCAAATTTTGTCATAATATAGAAATTGAGCTAGCTTAACATGGGCACTGGATTCGTGTTAGTCTGAGCTCTAAATCATATATTACGAATGATTTAGTGCAGACATTTCAAGTTGATCGGCGTGTTAAAATGATCATTCTTAGTTGATCATTGATGCTCATTGATTAAAAACTTATAAATGAAGCAAAAATCATGGCATCACGAAGTTTGGGATAGATTGGAATACTTCAACGCTTTGTCGTCTCTATTTCTATCTCAGATTTTATCAAAATATAGTAAATTGAGCTAGTTTAATGTGGGAATTGGATTTTTGTCATTCCGAGGTCTAAATAAAAAGTTACATACAATTTAGTCCAAAAATGTCGAGTTGATAGGCCAATTAATATGATTATTCTAAATTGATCATTAGTGATCATTGAGTAAAGACTCATAAATGAAGCATAATGCATAGCATCCCGCAGTTTTTGCTAGATAAGATTACTTGGACGCTTTTCGTATCTAATTCTGTCCATAATTTTGTCGCAATATAGAAAATTGGGCAAACTTAACGTGGGCATTGGATACATGTCATTCTCAGCTCCAAATCAAAAGTTACGGACGATTTAGTGTGGACATGTCAAGTTGATCGAGCAGTTAAAATGATCATTCTTAACTGATCATTGGTTACCATAGAGTAAAAGCTTGTAAATGAAGCATAATGCATGGCATCACCCAGTTTGGAATAGACTGGAATACTTTGATGCTTTTTCGTATCTATTTCTGTCTCAAATTTGGTCGCAATATAGAAAATTGATCAAGCTTAATGTGGGCATTAGATTCGTGTCATTCTGAGCTCTAAATCATAAGTTACGAACGATTTTGTGCAGATATGTCAAGCTCATCGGCGAGTTAAAATGATCATTCTTAACTGATTATTGGTGCTCATTGAGTAAAGGCTTATAAATGAAACATAATGCATGGCATCACGTAGTTCTGGATAGATTGGATTACTTGGACGCTTTGTCGTATCTATTTCTGTATCAAATTCTGTCACAATATAGAAAATTAAGATATCTTAACGTGGGCACTGGGTTCTTGTAAGTCTAAGCTCTAAATCATAAGTTAGAAACGATATAGTGCGGACATGTCAAGTTGATCGGCATGTTAAAATGATCAATCTTAACTGATCATTGGTGCTGATAAAGTAAACGCTTATAAATGAAGCATTAAGCATGACATTACAAATTTCAGGATAGATTGGATTACTTGGACACTTTGTCGTCTCTAATTCTATCTCCAATTTTTTCAAAATACAGAAAATTGAGCTACATTAACGTGGGCATTGGATTCATGTCATTCCGAGGTATAAATAAAGTTAGATACGATTTAGTGTGGACATGTCAAGTTGATCAGCCAGTTAAAGTGATCATTCTAAACACATCATTGGTGATCACGGAGTATAGGCTTATAAATGAAGCATATTGCATAGCATCACCAAGTTTGGAAAGATTGGATTACTTGGACGCTCTTCGTATCTATTTCTATCTAGAATTTTGTCAAAATGTAATAAATAGAGCTAGCTGAACGTGGGCATTAGATTCGTGTCATTTTGAGCTATAAATCAAAAGTTATGGATGATTTAGTGCAGACATGTCAAGTTGATCGGCCAGTTAAAATGATCATTCTTAGCTGATCATTGGTGCCCATAGAGTAAAGGCTTATAATAGAAGCATAAAACATGGCATCACCAAGTTTGGGATAGATTGGATTACTTGCATCGTTTGTCGTCTATATTTCTATCTCAATTTTTGTCAAAATATAGAAAATTGAGCTACCTTAACGTGGACATTCGATTGGTATCATTCTGAGCTCTAAATCAAAAGTTACGGATCATATATTACATATATGTCATGGTTATCGGCCAGTTAAAAGGATCATTCTTAACTGATCATTGGTGCCCATAGAGGAAAGGCTTATAAATGAAGAATAATGCATGGCATCACCCAGTTTAGGATACATTGGAATACTTGGATATTTTTTCGTATCTATTTCTATTTCAAATTTTTACACAATATAGAAAACTGAGCAAGATTAATATGAGCATTGGATTCGTGTCGTTCTAAGCTTTAAATCATCAGTTACAGATGATTTAGTGTGGATATTTCAAGTTGATCAGCCAGTTAAAATGATCATTCTTAACTAATTATTGGTGCACATTGATTAAAGGCTTATAAATGAAACATAATGCATGGCATCAAGGTTTGGGATAGATTGGATTACTTGGACGCTTTGTTGTATCTATTTACGTCTCAAATTTTTTCATAATATAGAAAATTGAGCTAGCTTAATATGGGCATTTGATTCATTTCAGTGTGAGCTCTAAATCATAAAATATGGACGATTTAGTGCGCACATCTGAAGTTGATCGGCATGTTAAAATGATCATTCTTAACTGATCATTGGTGCTNTTTTATCAAAATATAGAAAATTAAGCTAGCTTAATGTGGGCATTGGATTCGTGTCATTATGAGCTCTAAATCAAAACGTACACACGATTTAGTGCAAACATGTCAAGTTTATCGGCTAGTTAAAATGATCATTCTTAACTGATCATTGGTGCTCATTGGGTAAAAGCTTATAAATAAAGCATAATGCATGGCATCATGCAGTTCGGGATAGATTGTATTACTTGAATGATTTGTCGCATATATTCTGTCTCAACTTTTGTCAAAATATAGAAAATTGAGCTAGGTTAACGTGGGCGTTGGATTCGTAACATTCTGAGCTCTAAATCAAAAGTTACGGACGATTTAGTGCGGACATGTCAAGTTGATCGGACAGTAAAACTGATAATGATCATTGGTGCTCATTAAGTAAAGGCTTATAAATGATGCATAATTCATGGCATCACACAGTTCAGGATAGATTGAATTACTTGGACGCTTTCTCGTATCTATTTCTGTTTATAATTATGTCACAATATTGAGAATTGAGCTAGCTTAACATGAGCGTTGTATTCGTGTCATTTTGAGCTCTAAATCAAAAGTTACGAACGATTTGGTGCTGACATGTCAAGTTGATCGGCCAGTAAAAGTGATATTGATCATTGGAAGATTTGGCATATCTATTTCTGTCTAAAATTTTGTCACAATATAGAAAATTGAACTTGCTTTACGTGGGCATCAGATTCGTGTTATTCGGAGCTCTAAATCAAAAGTTATGGACTATTTAGTGTGGACATGTGAAGTTGAGTGGCCAGTTAAAGCGATCATTCTTAATTTATCATTGGATCTCATTAAGCAAATGCTTATAAATGAAGCATAATGCATGGCATAAAGCAGTTTGGATAGATTGGATTAGTTGGGCGCGTTGCCACCTCTATTTTTGTATCAAATTTTGTGAAAATATAGAAAATTGAACTAGTTTAGCGTGGGCATTGGATTCGTGTCATTATAACCAATAAATCAAACGTTCCGAACGATTTAGTGGGGACATGTTAGGTGGATCGGCCACTGAAAATGATCATTCTTAACTGATCATTGGTGCTCATTGAGTAAAGGATTATGAATGAAGCATAATGCATGACATCACACAGTTTGGGATACATTGGATTACTTGGAGGCTTTGTCGTTTCTTTTTCTGTCTCAAATTTTGTCACAATATAGAAAATTGAGCTAGGTTAACGTGGGCATTGGAATCGTTTCATCATTAGCTCTAAATCATAAGTTACGGACGATTTAGTGCGGACATGTGAAGTTTCTAGGCCAGTTAAAGTGATCATTCTAAACTGATCATTGGTGCTGATAAAGTACACGCTTATAAAGGAAGCATAAAGCATGGCATTACGAAGTTCAGGATAGATTGGATTACTTGGATGCGTTTTCGTTTATTGTATGTCAAATTTTATCAAAATATAAAAAATTGAGCTAGCTTAACGTGGGAATTGTATTTGTGTCATTCTAAGAACTAAATCAAAAGTTAAGGACGATTTAGTGCGGACATGTCAAGTTGATCGGCCAATTAAAGAGATCATTCTAAACTGATCATTGGTGCTCATTAAATAAAGGCTTATAAATGAAGAAAAATGCATGCCATCATGCAGTTCAGGATAGATTGGATTACTTGGAAGCTTTGTCGTATCTATTTTTGTCTTAAATTTTGTAACAATACAAAGAATTGAGTTAGCTGAACGTGGGCATTGGGATTCGTGTCATTCAGAGCTCTAAATCAAAATTTACGCACGATCTAGTGCTGACATGTCAAGTTGATTGGAAAGTTAAAATGATCATTCTTAACTGATCATTGGTGCTTATTGAGTAAAGGCTTAAAAATGAAACATAATGCATGGCATCACACAGTTTGGGATAGATTGAATTGCTTGAACGCTTTGTCGTATCCATTTCTGTCTCAATTTTTGTCAAAGTACAGAAAATTGAGCTAGCTAAACGTGGGCATTCGGTTCGTATCAATCCGAGCTCCAAATCATAAGCTACGGATGATTTAGTGCGGACATGTCAATTTGATCAGCCTGTTAAAATGATCATTCTTAACTGATAATTGGTGCTCATTGATTAAAAACTTATAAATGAAGCATAATGCATGGCATCACGCAAGTTGGAATAGATTGGATTACTTGGTTGCTTGGTCGTCTCTATTTTGGCCTATACTTTTTTTTCAAAATAGAGAAATTTGAGCTAGCTTAATGTGGGCATTGGATTCGTGTCATTCTGAGCTTGAATCAAAAGTTACGGACGATTTGTTGCAGGGATGTCAAGTTGATCGGCCAGTTAAAGTGATCATTCTAAACTGATCATTGGTGCTCATTAGGTAATGGCATATAAACGAAGCATAATACATGGTATCTCTCAGTTTGGGATAGATTGGATTACTTGGAGGCTTTGTCGTTTATTTTTCTGTCTCAAATTTTGTCACAATATAGGAAATTGAGCTACCTTAACGTGGGTATTGGATTCATGTCATTATGAGCTATAAATCAAAAGTTATGTATGATTTAGTGCAGACATGTCAAGTAGATCGGCCAGTTAAAATAATCATTCTAGAATGATCATTAGTGCTAATTGAGTAAACACTTATAAATGAAGCATAACGCATAGAATCACGCAGTTCAGGATAGATTGGATTAATTGGACGCTTTTTTCGTATCTATTTTTGTCTCAAATTTTGTCACAATATAGAAAATTGTGCTAGCTTAATGTGGGCAATGGATTCGTGTCATCCAGATCTCTAAATCAATAGTTAGGGACGATTTATTGCGGACATTTCAAGTTGAATGGCCGGTTAAAATGATCATTCTTAACAGATCATTGGTGCCCACAGAGTAAAAGCTTATAAAAGAAGCATAAAGAATGGAATCATAAAGTTTGGGATAGATTGGATTACTTCGATGCTTTGTCGTCTCTATTTTTATATCAAATTTTATCAAAATATAAAAAATTAAGCTAGCTTAATGTGGGCATTGGATTCGTGTCATTATGAGCTCTAAATCAAAACGTACACACGATTTAGTGCAAACATGTCAAGTTTATCGGCTAGTTAAAATGATCATTCTTAACTGATCATTGGTGCTCATTGGGTAAAAGCTTATAAATAAAGCATAATGCATGGCATCATGCAGTTCGGGATAGATTGTATTACTTGAATGATTTGTCGCATCTATTTCTGTCTCAACTTTTGTCAAAATATAGAAAATTGAGCTAGGTTAACGTGGGCGTTGGATTCGTAACATTCTGAGCTCTAAATCAAAAGTTACAGACGATTTAGTGCGGACATGTCAAGTTGATCGGACAGTAAAACTGATAATGATCATTGGTGCTCATTAAGTAAAGGCTTATAAATGATGCATAATTCATGGCATCACACAGTTCGGGATAGATTGAATTACTTGGACGCTTTCTCGTATCTATTTCTGTTTATAATTATGTCACAATATTGAGAATTGAGCTAGCTTAACATGAGCGTTGTATTCGTGTCATTTTGAGCTCTAAATCAAAAGTTACGAACGATTTAGTGCTGACATGTCAAGTTGATCGGCCAGTAAAAGTGATATTGATCATTGGACGATTTGGCATATCTATTTCTGTCTAAAATTTTGTCACAATATAGAAAATTGAACTTGCTTTACGTGGGCATCGGATTGGTGTTATTCGGAGCTCTAAATCAAAAGTTATGGACTATTTAGTGTCGACATGTGAAGTTGAGTGGCCAGTTAAAGCGATCATTCTTAATTTATCATTAGATCTCATTAAGCAAATGCTTATAAATGAAGCATAATGCATGGCATAAAGCAGTTTGGATAGATTGGATTAGTTGGGCGCGTTGCCACCTCAATTTTTGTATCAAATTTTGTGAAAATATAGAAAATTGAACTAGTTTAGCGTGGACATTGGATTCGTGTCATTATAACCAATAAATCAAACGTTCCGAACGATTTACTGGGGACATGTTAGGTGGATCGGCCACTGAAAATGATCATTCTTAACTGATCATTGGTGCTCATTGAGTAAAGGCTTATGAATGAAGCATAATGCATGACATCACACAGTTTGGGATACATTGGATTACTTGGAGGCTTTGTCGTTTCTTTTTCTGTCTCAAATTTTGTCACAATATAGAAAATTGAGCTAGGTTAACGTGGGCATTGGAATCGTTTCATTATTAGCTCTAAATCATAAGTTACAGACGATTTAGTGCGGACATGTGAAGTTTCTAGGCCAGTTAAAGTGATCATTCTAAACTGATCATTGGTGCTGATAAAGTACACGCTTATAAAGGAAGCATAAAGCATGGCATTACGAAGTTCAGGATAGATTGGATTACTTGGATGCGTTTTCGTTTATTGTATGTCAAATTTTATCAAAATATAAAAAATTGAGCTAGCTTAACGTGGGAATTGTATTTGTGTCATTCTAAGAACTAAATCAAAAGTTAAGGACGATTTAGTGCGGACATGTCAAGTTGATCGGCCAATTAAAGTGATCATTCTAAACTGATCATTGGTGCTCATTAAATAAAGGCTTATAAATGAAGAAAAATGCATGCCATCATGCAGTTCGGGATAGATTGGATTACTTGGAAGCTTTGTCGTATCTATGTTTGTCTTAAATTTTGTAACAATACAGAAAATTGAGTTAGCTGAACGTGGGCATTGGGATTCGTGTCATTCAGAGCTCTAAATCAAAATTTACGCACGATCTAGTGCTGACATGTCAAGTTGATTGGAAAGTTAAAATGATCATTCTTAACTGATCATTGGTGCTTATTGAGTAAAGGCTTAAAAATGAAACATAATGCATGGCATCACACAGTTTGGGATAGATTGAATTACTTGAACGCTTTGTCGTATCCATTTCTGTCTCAATTTTTGTCAAAGTACAGAAAATTGAGCTAGCTAAACGTGGGCATTCGGTTCGTGTCAATCCGAGCTCCAAATCATAAGCTACAGATGATTTAGTGCGGACATGTCAATTTGATCAGCCTGTTAAAATGATCATTCTTAACTGATAATTGGTGCTCATTGATTAAAAACTTATAAATGAAGCATAATGCATGGCATCACGCAAGTTGGGATAGATTGGATTACTTGGTTGCTTGGTCGTCTCTATTTTGGCCTATACTTTTTTTTCAAAATATAGAAATTTGAGCTAGCTTAATGTGGGCATTGGATTCGTGTCATTCTGAGCTCTGAATCAAAATTTACGGACGATTTAGTGCGGGGATGTCAAGTTGATCGGCCAGTTAAAGTGATCATTCTAAACTGATCATTGGTGCTCATTAGGTAATGGCATATAAACGAAGCATAATACATGGTATCACTCAGTTTGGGATAGATTGGATTACTTGGAGGCTTTGTCGTTTCTTTTTCTGTCTCAAATTTTGTCACAATATAGAAAATTGAGCTACCTTAACGTGGGTATTGGATTCATGTCATTATGAGCTATAAATCAAAAGTTATGTATGATTTAGTGCAGACATGTCAAGTTGATCGGCCAGTTAAAATAATCATTCTAGAATGATCATTAGTGCTCATTGAGTAAACACTTATAAATGAAGCATAATGCATAGAATCACGCTGTTCAGGATAGATTGGATTAATTGGACGCTTTTTCGTATCTATTTTTGTCTCAAATTTTGTCACAATATAGAAAATTGAGCTAGCTTAATGTGGGCATTGGATTCGTGTCATCCAGATCTCTAAATCAATAGTTAGGGACGATTTATTGCGGACATTTCAAGTTGAATGGCCGGTTAAAATGATCATTCTTAACAGATCATTGGTGCCCACAGAGTAAAAGCTTATAAAAGAAGCATAAAGAATGGAATCATAAAGTTTGGGATAGATTGGATTACTTTGATGCTTTGTCGTCTCTATTTTTATATCAAATTTTATCAAAATATAAAAAATTAAGCTTAGCTTAATGTGGGCATTGGATTCGTGTCATTATAAGCTCTAAACAAAACGTACACACGACTTAGTGCAAACATGTCAAGTTATCGGCTAGTTAAAATGATCATTCTTAACTGATCATTGGTGGTCATTGGGTAAAAGCTTATAAATAAAGCATAATGCATGGCATCATGCAGTTCGGGATAGATTGTATCTTGAATGATTTGTCGCATCTATTTCTGTCTCAACTTTTCTCAAAATATAGAAAATTGAGCTAGGTTAACGTGGGCGTTGGATTCGTAAAATTCTGAGCTCTAAATCAAAAGTTACGGACGATTTAGTGCGGACATGTCAAGTTGATCGGACAGTAAAACTGATAATGATCATTGGTGCTCATTAAGTAAAGGCTTATAAATGAAGCAAAATGCATGCCATCATGCAGTTCTGGATAGATTGGATTACTTGGAAGCTTTGTCGTATCTATTTCTGTCTTAAATTTTGTCACAATATAGTAATTGAGTTAGATGAACACGGGCATTGGATTCGTGTCTATTCAGAGCTCTAAATCAAAATTTACGCACGATTTAGTGCTGACATTTCAAGTTGATTTGGAAAGTTAAAATGATCATTCTAACTGATCATTGGTGCTTATTGAGTAAGCTTAAAAATGAAGACATAATGCATGGCATCACACAGTTTGGGATAGATTGAATTACTTGAACGCTTTGTCGTATCCATTTCTGTCTCAATTTTTGTCAAAGTACAGAAAATTGAGCTAGCTAAACGTGGGCATTCGGTTCGTGTCAATCCGAGCTCCAAATCATAAGCTACAAATGATTTAATGCGGACATGTCAATTTGTCAGCCTGTTAAAATGATAATTATTAACTGATAATTGGTGCTCATTGATTAAAAACTTATAAATGAAGCATAATGCATGGCATCACGCAAGCTGGGACAGATTGGATTACTTGGTTGCTTGGTCGTGTCTATTTTGGCCTATACTTTTTTTCAAAATATAGAAATTTGAGCTAGCTTAATGTGGGCATTGGTTTCGTGTCATTTTGAGCTCTAAATCAAAAGTTACGGACGATTTAGTGCGGGGATGTCAAGTTGATCGGCCAGTTAAAGTGATCATTCTAAACTGATCATTGGTGCTCATTAGGTAAGTGCATATAAACGAAGCATAATACATGGTATCACTCAGTTTGGGATAGATTGGATTACTTGGAGGCTTGGTCGTTTCTTTTTCTGTCTCAAATTTTATCACAATATAGAAAATTGAGCTACCTTAATGTGGGTATTGGATTCATGTCATTATGAGCTATAAATCAAAAGTTATGTATGATTTAGTGCAGACATGTCAAGTTGATCGGCCAGTTAAAATAATCATTCTGGAATGATCATTTGTGCTCATTGAGTAAACACTTATAAATGAAGCATAATGCATAGAATCATGCTGTTCAGGATAGATTGGATTAATTGGACGCTTTTTCGTATCTATTTTTGCCTCAAATTTTGTCACAATATAGAAAATTGAGCTAGTTTAATGTGGATATTGGATTCGTGTTATCCAGATCGCTAAATCAATAGTTAGGGATGATTTATTGCGGACATTTCAAGTTGAATGGCCGGTTAAAATGATCATTCTTCACAGTTCATTGGTGCCCACAGAGTAAAAGTTTATAAAAGAAGCATAAAGAAGGGAATCATAAAGTTTGGGACAGATTGGATTACTTCGATGCTTTGTCGTCTCTATTTTTATATCAAATTTTATCAAAATATAGAAAATTAAGCTAGCTTAATGTGGGCATTGGATTCGTGTCATTATGAGCTCTAAATCAAAACGTACACACGATTTAGTGCAAACATGTCAAGTTTATCGGCTAGTTAAAATGATCATTCTTAACTGATCATTGGTGCTCATTGGGTACAAACTTATAAATAAAGCACAATGCATGGCATCATGCAGTTTGGGATAGATTGTATTACTTGAATGATTTTTTGCATCTATTTCTGTCTCAACTTTTCTCAAAATATAGAAAATTGAGCTAGGTTAACGTGGGCGTTGGATTCGTAACATTCTGAGCTCTAAATCAAAAGTTACGGACGATTTAGTGCGGACATGTCAAGTTGCTCGGACAGTAAAACTGATAATGATCATTGGTGCTCATTAAGTAAAGGCTTATAGATGAAGAAAAATGCATGCCATCATGCAGTTCTGGATAGATTGGATTACTTGGAAGCTTTGTCGTATCTATTTTGTCTTAAATTTTGTAACAATACATAAAATTGAGTTAACTGAACGTGGGCATTGGGATTCGTGTTATTTAGAGCTCTAAATCAAAATTTACGCACGATCTAGTGCTGACATGTCAAGTTGATTGGAAAGTAAAAATGATCATTCTTAACTGATCATTGGTGCTTATTGAGTAAAGGCTTAAACATGAAACATAATGCATGGCATCACACAGTTTGGGATAGATTGAATTACCTGAATGCTTTGTCGTATCCATTTCTGTCTCAATTTTTGTCAAAGTACAGAAAATTGAGGTAGCTAAACGTGGGCATTCGGTTCGTGTCAATCCGAGCTCCAAATCATAAGCTACAGATGATTTAGTGCGGACATGTCAATTTGATCAGCCTGTTAAAATGATCATTCTTAACTGATAATTGGTGTTCATTGATTAAAAACTTATAAATGAAGCATAATGCATGGCATCACGCTAGTTGGGATAGATTGGATTACTTGGTTTCTTGGTCGTCTCTATTTTGGCCTATACTTTTTCTTACAAAATATAGAAATTTGAGCTAGCTTAATGTGGGCATTGGATTTGTGTCATTCTGAGCTCTGAATCAAAAGTTACGGACGATTTAGTGCGGGGATGTCAAGTTGATCGGCCAGTTAAAGTGATCATTCTAAACTGATCATTGGTGCTCATTAGGTAAAGGCATATAAACGAAGCATAATACATGGTATCACTCTGTTTGGGATAGATTGTATTACTTGGAGTATTTGTCGTTTCTTTTTCTGTCTCAAATTTTGTCACAATATAGAAAATTGAGCTACCTTAACGTGGGTATTGGATTCATGTCATTATGAGCTATAAATCAAAAGTTAAGTATGATTTAGTGCAGACATGTCAAGTTGATCGGCCAGTTAAAATAATCATTCTTGAATGATCATTAGTGCTCATTGAGTAAACACTTATAAATGAAGCATAATGCATAGAATCACGCTGTTCAGGATAGATTGGATTAATTGGACGCTTTTTCGTATCTATTTTTGTCTCAAATTTTGTCACAATATAGAAAATTGAGCTACTTTAATGTGGGCATTGGATTCGTGTTATCCAGATCTCTAAATAAATAGTTAAGGACGATTTATTGCGGACATTTCAAGTTGAATGGCCGGTTAAAATGATCATTTTTAACAGATCATTGGTGCCCACAGAGTAAAAGCTTATAAAAGAAGCATAAAGAAGGGAATCATAAAGTTTGGGATAGATTGGATTACTTCGATGCTTTGTCGTCTCTATTTTTATATCAAATTTTATCAAAATATAGAAAATTAAGCTAGGTTAATGTGGGCATTGGATTCGTGTCATTATGAGCTCTAAATCAAAACGTACACACAATTTAGTGCAAACATGTCAAGTTCATCGGCTAGTTAAAATGATCATTCTTAACTGATCATTGGCGCTCATTGGGTAAAAGCTTATAAATAAAGCATAATGCATGGCATCATGCATTCGGCATAGATTGTATTACTTGAATGATTTGTCGCATCTATTTCTGTCTCAACTTTTGTCAAAATAGAGAAAATTGAGCTAGGTTAACGTTGGCGTTAGATTCGTAACATTCTGAGCTCTAAATACAAACTTACGGACGATTTAGTGCGGACATGTCAAGTTGATCGGACAGTAAAACTGATAATGACCATTGGTGCTCATTAAGTAAAGGCTTATAAATGATGCATAATTCATGGCATCACACAGTTCGGGATAGATTGAATTACTTGGACGCTTTGTGGTATCTATTTCTGTTTATAATTATGTCACAATATTGAGAATTGAGCTAGCTTAACATGAGCGTTGTATTCGAGTCATTTTTACCTCTAAATCAAAAGTTACGAACGATTTAGTGCTGACATGTCAAGTTGATCGGCCAGTAAAAGTGATATTGATCATTGGACAATTTTGCATATCTATTTCTGTCTAAAATTTTGTCACAATGTAGGAAATTGAACTTCCTTTACGTGGGCATCGAATTCGTGTTATTCTGAGCTCTAAATCAAAAGTTATGGACTATTTAGTGTGGACATGTGAAGGTGAGTGGCCAGTTAAAGGGATCATTCTTAATTTATCACTGTCTCTGATTATGCAAATGCTTATAAATGAAGCATAATGCATGGCATAAAGAAGTTTGGATAGATTGGATTAGTTGGGCGTGTTGCCACCTCTATTTTGTATCAAATTTTGTGAAAATATAGAAAATTGAACTAGTTTAGCGTGGGCATTGGATTCGTGACATTATAACCAATAAATCAAATGTTCCGAACGATTTAGTGAGGACATGTTAGGTGGATCGGCCACTAAAAATGATCATTCTTAACTGATCATTGGTGCTCATTGAGTAAAGTCTTATGAGTGAAGCATAATGCATGACATCACACAGTTTGGGATACATTGGATTACTTGGAGGCTTTGTCCTTTATTTTTCTGTCTCAATTTTGTCACAATATAGAAAATTGAGCTAGGTTAACGTGGGCATTGGAATCGTTTCATTATTAGATCTAAATCATAAGTTACGGACGATTTAGTGCGGACATGTGAAGTTTCTAGGCCAGTTAAAGTGATCATTCTAAACTGATCATTGGTGCTGATAAAGTACACACTTATAAAGGAAGCATAAAGCATGGCATTACGAAGTTCAGGATAGATTGGATTACTTGGATGCGTTTTCGTTTATTGTATGTCAAATTATATCAAAATATAAAAAATTGAGCTAGCTTAACGTGGGAATTGTATTTGTGTCATTCTAAGAACTAAATCAAAAGTTAAGGATGATTTAGTGCGGACATGTCAAGTTGATTGGCCAATTAAAGTGATCATTCTAAACTTATCATTGGTGCTCATTAAATAAAGGCTTATAAATGAAGAAAAATGCATGGCATCATGCAGTTCGGGATAGATTGGATTACTTGGAAGCTTTGTCGTATCTATTTTTGTCTTAAATTTTGTAACAATACAGAAAATTGAGTTAGCTGAACGTGGGCATTGGGATTCGTGTCATGCAGAGCTCTAAATCAAAATTTACGCACAATCTAGTGCTGACATGTCAAGTTGATTGGAAAGTTAAAATGATCATTCTTAACTGATCATTGGTGCTTATTGAGTAAAGGCTTAAAAGGAAACATAATGCATGGCAACACACAGTTTGGGATAGATTGAATTACTTGAACGCTTTGTCGTATCCATTTCTGTCTCAATTTTTGTCAAAGTACAGAAAATTGAGCTAGCTAAACGTGGGCATTCGGTTCGTGTCAATCTGATCTCCAAATCATAAGCTAAAGATGATTTAGTGCGGACATGTCAATTTGATCAGCCTGTTAAAATGATCATTCTTAACTGATAATTGGTGCTCATTGATTAAAAACTTATAAATGAAGCATAATGCATGGCATCACGCAAGTTGGGATAGATTGGATTACTTGGTTGCTTGGTCGTCTCTATTTTGGCCTATACTTTTTTTTTCAAAATATAGAAATTTGAGCTAGCTTAATGTGGGCATTGGATTCGTGTCATTCTGAGCTCTAAATCAAAAGTTACGGACGATTTAGTGCGGGGATGTCAAGTTGATCGGCCAGTTAAAGTGATCATTCTAAACTGATCATTGGTGCTCATTAGGTAATGGCATATAAACGAAGTATAATACATGGTACCACTCAGTTTGGGATAGATTGGATTACTTGGAGGCTTTGTTGTTTCTTTTTCTGTCTCAAATTTTGTCACAATATAGAAAATTGAGCTACCATAATGTGGGTATTGGATTCATGTCATTATGAGCTCTAAATCAAAAGTTATGTATGATTTAGTGCAGACATGTCAAGTTGATCGGCCAGTTAAAATAATCATTCTAGAATGATCATTTGTGCTCATTGAGTAAACACTTATAAATGAAGCATAATGCATAGAATCATGCTGTTCAGGATAGATTGGATTAATTGGACGCTTTTTCGTATCTATTTTTGCCTCAAATTTTGTCACAATATAGAAAATTGAGCTAGTTTAATGTGGATATTGGATTCGTGTTATCCAAATCGCTAAATCAATAGTTAGGGATGATTTATTGCGGACATTTCAAGTTGAATGGCCGGTTAAAATGATCATTCTTAACAGTTCATTGGTGCCCACAGAGTAAAAGCTTATAAAAGAAGCATAAAGAAGGGAATCATAAAGTTTGGGACAGATTGGATTACTTCGATGCTTTGTCATCTCTATTTTTATATCAAATTTTATCAAAATATAGAAAATTAAGCTAGCTTAATGTGGGCCTTGGATTCGTGTCATTATGAGCTCTAAATCAAAACGTACACACGATTTAGTGCAAACATGTCAAGTTTATTGGCTAGTTAAAATGATCATTCTTAACTGATCATTGGTGCTCATTGGGTACAAACTTATAAATAAAGCACAATGCATGGCATCATGCAGTTCGGGATAGATTGTATTACTTGAATGATTTTTCGCATCTATTTCTGTCTCAACTTTTCTCAAAATATAGAAAATTGAGCTAGGTTAACGTGGGCGTTGGATTCGTAACATTCTGAGCTCTAAATCAAAAGTTACGGACGATTTAGTGCGGACATGTCAAGTTGATCGGACAGTAAAACTGATAATGATCATTGGTGCTCATTAAGTAAATGCTTATAAATGAAGAAAAATGCATGCCATCATGCAGTTCTGGATAGATTGGATTACTTGGAAGCTTTGTCGTATCTATTTTGTCTTAAATTTTGTAACAATACATAGAATTGAGTTAACTGAACGTGGGCATTGGGATTCGTGTTATTTAGAGCTCTAAATCAAAATTTACGCACGATCTAGTGCTGACATGTCAAGTTGATTGGAAAGTAAAAATGATCATTCTTAACTGATCATTGGTGCTTATTGAGTAAAGGCTTAAACATGAAACATAATGCATGGCATCACACAGTTTGGGATAGATTGAATTACCTGAATGCTTTGTCGTATCCATTTCTGTCTCAATTTTTGTCAAAGTACAGAAAATTGAGGTAGCTAAACGTGGGCATTCGGTTCGTGTCAATCCGAGCTCCAAATCATAAGCTACAGATGATTTAGTGCGGACATGTCAATTTGATCAGCCTGTTAAAATGATCATTCTTAACTGATAATTGGTGTTCATTGATTAAAAACTTATAAATGAAGCATAATGCATGGCATCACGCTAGTTGGGATAGATTGGATTACTTGGTTTCTTGGTCGTCTCTATTTTGGCCTATACTTTTTCTTACAAAATATAGAAATTTGAGCTAGCTTAATGTGGGCATTGGATTTGTGTCATTCTGAGCTCTGAATCAAAAGTTACGGACGATTTAGTGCGGGGATGTCAAGTTGATCGGCCAGTTAAAGTGATCATTCTAAACTGATCATTGGTGCTCATTAGGTAAAGGCATATAAACGAAGCATAATACATGGTATCACTCTGTTTGGGATAGATTGTATTACTTGGAGTATTTGTCGTTTCTTTTTCTGTCTAAAATTTTGTCACAATATAGAAAATTGAGCTACTTTAACGTGGGTATTGGATTCATGTCATTATGAGCTATAAATCAAAAGTTAAGTATGATTTAGTGCAGACATGTCAAGTTGATCGGCCAGTTAAAATAATCATTCTTGAATGATCATTAGTGCTCATTGAGTAAACACTTATAAATGAAGCATAATGCATAGAATCACGCTGTTCAGGATAGATTGGATTAATTGGACGCTTTTTCGTATCTATTTTTGTCTCAAATTTTGTCACAATATAGAAAATTGAGCTACTTTAATGTGGGCAATGGATTCGTGTTATCCAGATCTCTAAATCAATAGTTAAGGACGATTTATTGCGGACATTTCAAGTTGAATGGCCGGTTAAAATGATCATTTTTAACAGATCATTGGTGCCCACAGAGTAAAAGCTTATAAAAGAAGCATAAAGAAGGGAATCATAAAGTTTGGGATAGATTGGATTACTTCGATGCTTTGTCGTCTCTATTTTTATATCAAATTTTATCAAAATATAGAAAATTAAGCTAGGTTAATGTGGGCATTGGATTCGTGTCATTATGAGCTCTAAATCAAAACGTACACACAATTTAGTGCAAACATGTCAAGTTCATCGGCTAGTTAAAATGATCATTCTTAACTGATCATTGGCGCTCATTGGTAAAAGCTTATAAATAAAGCATAATGCATGGCATCATGCATTCGGCATAGATTGTATTACTTGAATGATTTGTCGCATCTATTTCTGTCTCAACTTTTGTCAAAATAGAGAAAATTGAGCTAGGTTAACGTTGGCGTTAGATTCGTAACATTCTGAGCTCTAAATACAAACTTACGGACGATTTAGTGTGGACATGTCAAGTTGATCGGACAGTAAAACTGATAATGACCATTGGTGCTCATTAAGTAAAGGCTTATAAATGATGCATAATTCATGGCATCACACAGTTCGGGATAGATTGAATTACTTGGACGCTTTGTGGTATCTATTTCTGTTTATAATTATGTCACAATATTGAGAATTGAGCTAGCTTAACATGAGCGTTGTATTCGAGTCATTTTGACCTCTAAATCAAAAGTTACGAACGATTTAGTGCTGACATGTCAAGTTGATCGGCCAGTAAAAGTGATATTGATCATTGGACAATTTTGCATATCTATTTCTGTCTAAAATTTTGTCACAATGTAGGAAATTGAACTTCCTTTACGTGGGCATCGAATTCGTGTTATTCTGAGCTCTAAATCAAAAGTTATGGACTATTTAGTGTGGACATGTGAAGGTGAGTGGCCAGTTAAAGGGATCATTCTTAATTTATCACTGGCTCTGATTATGCAAATGCTTATAAATGAAGCATAATGCATGGCATAAAGAAGTTTGGATAGATTGGATTAGTTGGGCGTGTTGCCACCTCTATTTTGTATCAAATTTTGTGAAAATATAGAAAATTGANTGGATTAGTTGGGCGCGTTGCCACCGCTATTTTTGTATCAAATTATGTGAAAATATAGAAAATTGAACTAGTTTAGCGTGGGCATTGGATTTGTGTCATTATAACCAATAAATCAAACGTTCCGAACGATTTAGTGGGGACATGTTAGGTGGATCGGCCACTGAAAATGATCATTCTTAACTGATCATTGGTGCTCATTGAGTAAAGGCTTATGAATGAAACATAATGCATGACATCACACAGTTTGGGATACATTGGATTACTTGGAGGCTTTGTCGTTTTTCTTTTTGTCTCAAATTTTGTCACAATGTAGAAGATTGAGCTAGGTTAACGTGGGCATTGGAATCGTTTAATTATTAGCTCTAAATCATAAGTTACAGACGATTTAGTGCGGACATGTGAAGTTTCTAGGCCAGTTAAAGTGATCATTCTAAACTAATCATTGGTGCTGATAAAGTACACTCTTATAAAGGAAGCATATAGCATGGCATTACGAAGTTCAGGATAGATTGGATTACTTGGATGCGTTTTCGTTTATTGTATGTCAAATTTTATCAAAATATTAAAAATTGAGCTAGCTTAACGTGGGAGTTGTATTTGTGTCATTCTAAGAACTAAATCAAAAGTTAAGGACGATTTGATGCGGACATGTCAAGTTGATCGGCCAATTAAAGTGATCATTCTAAAATGATCATTGGTGCTCATTAAATAAAGGATTATAAATGAAGAAAAATGCATGCCATCATGCAGTTCGGGATAGATTGGATTACTTGGAAGCTTTGTCGTATCTATGTTTGTCTTAAATTTTGTAACAATACAGAAAATTGAGTTAGCTGAACGTGGGCATTGGGATTCGTTTCATTCAGAGCTCTAAATAAAAATTTACGCACGATCTAGTGCTGACATGTCAAGTTGATTGGAAAGTTAAAATGATCATTCTTAACTGATCATTGGTGCTTATTGAGTAAAGGCTTAAAAATGAAACATAAGGCATGGCATCATACAGTCTGGGATAGATTGAATTACTTGAACGCTTTGTCGTATCCATTTCTGTCTCAATTTTTGTCAAAGTACAGAAAATTGAGCTAGCTAAACGTGGGCATTCGGTTCGTGTCAATCCGAGCTCCAAATCATAAGGTACATATGATTTAGTGCGGACATGTCAATATTATCAGCCTGTTAAAATGATCATTCTTAACTGATAATTGGTGCTCATTGATTAAAAACTTATAAATGAAGCATAATGCATGGCATCACGCAAGTTGGGATAGATTGGATTACTTGGTTGCTTGGTCGTCTCTATTTTGGCCTATACTTTTTTCAAAATATAGAAATTTGAGCTAGCTTAATGTGGGCATTGGAGTCGTGTCATTCTGAGCTCTAAATCAAAAGTTACAGACGATTTAGTGCGGGGATGTCAAGTTGATCGGCCAGTTAAAGTGATCATTCTAAACTGATCATTGGTGCTCATTAGGTAATGGCATATAAACGAAGCATAATACATGGTATCACTCAGTTGGGATAGATTGGATTACTTGGAGGCTTTGTCGTTTCTTTTTCTGTCTCAAATTTTGTCACAATATAGAAACTTGAGCTACCTTAACGTGGGTGTTGGATTCATGTCATTATGAGCTATAAATCAAAAGTTATGTATGATTTAGTGCACACATGTCAAGTTGATCGGCCAGTTAAAATAATCATTCTAAAATGATCATTAGTGCTCATTGAGTAAACACTTATAAATGAAGCATAATGCATAGAATCACGCTGTTCAGGATAGATTGGATTAATTGTACGCTTTTTTCGTCTCTATTTTTGTCTCAAATTTTGTCACAATATAGAAAATTGAGCTAGCTTAATGTGGGCATTGGATTCGTGTCATCCAGATCTCTAAATTAATAGTTAGGGACGATTTATTGCGGACATTTCAAGTTGAATGGCCGGTTAAAATGATCATTCTTAACAGATCATTGGTGCCCACAGAGTAAAAGCTTATAAAAGAAGCATAAAGAATGGAATCATAAAGTTTGGGATAGATTGGATTACTTTGGTGCTTTGTCATCTCTATTTTTATATCAAATTTTATCAAAATATAGAAAATTAAGCTAGCGTAATGTGGGCATTGGATTCGTGTCATTGTAAGCTCTAAATCAAAACGTACACACGATTTAGCGCAAACATGTCAAGTTTATCGGCTAGTTAAAATGATCATTCTTAACTGATCATTGGTGCTCATTGGGTAAAACCTTATAAATAAAGCATAATGCATGGCATCATGCAGTTCGGGATAGATTGAATGACTTGTCGCATCTATTTCTCTCTCAACTTTTGTCAAAATATTGAATATTAAGCTAGGTTAACGTTGGCGTTGGATTCGTAACATT
The DNA here is from genome assembly GCA_018901945.1 of Pugionium dolabratum. Classification (NCBI taxonomy): domain Eukaryota; kingdom Viridiplantae; phylum Streptophyta; class Magnoliopsida; order Brassicales; family Brassicaceae; genus Pugionium; species Pugionium dolabratum. The sequence goes on from JAEVFF010000088.1 coordinate 223,104, forward strand.
CTGAGCTCTAAATCAAAAGTTACGGACGATTTAGTGCGGACGTGTCAAGTTGATCGGACAGTAAAACTGATAATAATCATTGGTGCTCATTAAGTAAAGGCTTATAAATGATGCATAATTCATGGCATCACACAGTTCGGGATAGATTGAATTACTTGGACGCTTTGTCGTATCTATTTCTGTTTATAATTATGTCAAAATATTGAGAATTGAGCTAGCCTAACATGAGCGTTGTATTCGTGTCATTTTGAGCTCTAAATCAAAAGTTACGAACGAGTTAGTGCTGACATGTCAAGTTGATCGGCCAGTAAAAGTGATATTGATCATTGGACGATTTGGCATATCTATTTCTGTCTAAAATTTTGTCACAATATAGAAAATTGAACTTGCTTTACGTGGGCATCAGATTCGTATTATTCTGAGCTCTAAATCAAAAGTTATGGACTATTTAGTGCGGACATGTGAAGTTGAGTGGTCAGTTAAAGCGATCATTCGTAATTTATCATTGGATCTCATTAAGCAAATGCTTATAAATGAAGCATAATGCATGGCATAAAGCAGTTTGGATAGATTGGATAGATTGGATTAGTTGGGCACGTTGCCACCTCTATTTTTGTATCAAATTTTGTGAAAAGATAGAAAATTGAACTAGTTTAGCATGGGCATTGGATTCGTGTCATTATAACCAATAAATCAAACGTTCCGAACGATTTAGTGGGGACATGTTAGGTGGATCGGCCACTGAAAATGATCATTCTTACTGATCATTGGTGCTCATTGAGTAAAGGCTTATGAATGAAGCATAATGCATGACATCACTCAGTTTAGGATACATTGGATTACTTGGAGGCTTTGTCGTTTCTTTTTCTGTCTCAAATTTTGTCACAATATAGAAAATTGAGCTACCTTAACGTGGGTATTGGATTCATGTCCTTATGAGCTATAAATCAAAAGTTATGTATGATTTAGTGCAGACATGTCAAGTTGATCGGCTAGTTAAAATAATCATTCTAGAATGATCATTAGTGCTCATTGAGTAAACACTTATAAATGAAGCATAATGCATAGAATCACGCTGTTCAGGATAGATTGGATTGATTGAACGCTTTTTTGAATCTATTTTTGTCTCAAATTTTGTCACAATATAGAAAATTGAGCTAGCTTAATGTGGGCATTGGATTCGTGTCATCCAGATCTCTAAATCAATTGTTAGGGATGATTTATTGCGGACATTTAAAGTTGAATGGCCGGTTAAAATGATCATTCTTAACAGATTATTGGTGCCCACAGAGTAAAAGCTTATAAAAGAAGCATAAAGACTGGAATCATCAAGTTTGGGATAGATTGGATTACTTCGATGCTTTGTCGTCTCTATTTTTATATCAAATTTTATCAAAATATAGAAATTTAAGCTAGCTTAATGTGGGCATTGGATTCGTGTCATTATGAGCTCTAAATCAAAACGTACACACGATTTAGTGCAAACATGTCAAGTTTATCGGCTAGTTAAAATGATCATTCTTAACTGATCATTGGTGCTCATTGGGTAAAAGCTTATAAATAAAGCACAATGCATGGCATCATGCAGTTCGGGATAGATTGTATTACTTGAACGACTTGTCGCATCTATTTCTGTCTCAACTTTTGTCAAAATATAGAAAATTGAGCTAGGTTAACGTGGGCGTTGGATTAGTAACATTCTGAGCTCTAAATCAAAAGTTAAGGACGATTTAGTGCGGACATGTCAAGTTGATCGGACAGTAAAACTGATAATGATCATTGGTGCTCATTAAGTAAAGGCTTATAAATGATGCATAATTCATGGCATCACAAAGTTCGGGATAGATTGAATTACTTGGACGCTTTGTCGTATCTATTTCTCTTTATAATTATGTCACAATATTGAGAATTGAGCTAGCTTAACATGAGCGTTGTATATTCTTGTCATTTTGAGCTCTAAATCAAAAGTTACGAACGCTTTAGTGCTGACATGTCAAGTTGATCGGCCAGTAAAAGTGATATTGACCATTGGACGATTTGGCATATCTATTTCTGTCTAAAATTTTGTCACAATATAGAAAATTGAACGTGCTTTACGTGGGCATCGGATTCGTGTTATTCTGAGCTCTCAATCAAAAGTTATGGACTATTAAGTGTGGACATGTGCAGTTGAGTGGCCAGTTAAAGCGATCATTCTTAATTTATCATTGGATCTCATTAAGCAAATGCTTATAAATGAAGCATAATGCATGGCATAAAGCAGTTTGGATAGATTTGATTAGTTGGGCGCGTTGCCACCTCTATTTTTGTATCAAATTTTGTGAAAATATAGAAAATTGAACTAGTTTAGCTTGGGCATTGGATTCGTGTCATTATAACCAATAAATCAAACATTCCAAACGATTAAGTGGGGACATGTTAGGTGGATCGGCCACTGAAAATGATCATTCTTAACTGATCATTGGTGCTCATTGAGTAATGGCATATGAATGAAGCATAACGCATGACATCACACAGTTTGGGATACATTGGATTACTTGGAGGCTTTGTCGTTTCTTTTTCTGTCTCAAATTTTGTCACAATATAGAAACTTGAGCTAGGTTAACGTGGGCATTGGAATCGTTTCATTATTAGCTCTAAATCATAAGTTACGGATGATTTAGTGCTGACATGTGAAGTTTCTGGGCCAGTTAAAGTGATCATTCTGAACTGATCATTGGTGCTGATAAAGTACACGCTTATAAAGGAAGCATAAAGCATGGCATTACGAAGTTCAAGATAGATTGGATTACTTGGATGCTTTTTCGTTTATTGTATGTCAAATTTTATCAAAATATAAAAAATTGAGTTAGCTGAACGTGGGAATTGTATTTTTGTCATTCTAAGAACTAAATCAAAAGTTAAGGACGATTTAGTGCAGACATGTCAAGTTGAACGGCCAATTAATGTGATCATTCTAAACTGATCATTGGTGCTCATTATATAAAGGCTTATAAATGAAGAAAAATGCATGCCATCATGCAGTTCGGGATAGATTGGATTACTTGGAAGCTTTGTCGTATCTATGTTTGTCTTAAATTTTGTAACAATACAGAAAATTGAGTTAGCTGAACATGGGCATTGGGATTCGTGTCATTCAGAGCTCTAAATCAAAATTTACGCATGATCTAGTGCTGACATGTCAAGTTGATTGGAAAGATAAAATGATCATTCTTAGCTGATCATTGGTGCTTATTGAGTAAAGGCTTAAAAATGAAACATAATGCATGACATCACACAGTTTGGGATAGATTGAATTACTTGAACGCTTTGTCGTATCCATTTCTGTCTCAATTTTTGTCAAAGTACAGAAAATTGAGCTAGCTAAACATGGGATTTTGGTTCGTGTCAATCCGTGCTCCAAATCGTAAGGTACAGATGATTTAGTGCGGACATGTCAATTTCATCAGCCTGTTAAAATGATCATTCTTAACTGATAATTGGTGCTCATTGATTTAAAACTTATAAATGAAGCATAATGCATGGCAGCACGCAAGTTGGGATAGAATGGATTACTTGGTTGCTTGGTCGTCTCTATTTTGGCCTATACTTTTTTTTCAAAATATAGAAATTTGAGCTAGCTTCATGTGGGCATTGGATTCGTGTCATTCTGAGCTCTAAATCAAAAGTTACGGACGATTTAGTGCGGGGATGTCAAGTTGATCGGCCAGTTAAAGTGATCATTCTAAACTAATCATTGGTGCTCATTAGGTAATGGCATATAAACGAAGCATAATACATGGTATCACTCAGTTTGGGATAGATTGGATTACTTGGAGGCTTTGTCGTTTCTTTTTCTGTCTCAAAGTTTTTCACAATATAGAAAATTGAGCTACCTTAACGTGGGTATTGGATTCACGTCATTATGAGCTATAAATCAAAAGTTATGTATGATTTAGTGCAGACATGTCAAGTTGATCGGCTTGTTAAAATAATCATTCTAGAATGATCATTAGTGCTCATTGAGTAAACACTTATAAATGAAGCATAATGCATAGAATCACGCTGTTCAGGATAGATTGGATTAATTGGATGCTTTTTCGTATCTACTTTTGTCTCAAATTTTGTCACAATATAGAAAATTGAGCTAGCTTAATGTGGGCATTGGATTCGTGTCATCCAGATCTCTAAATCAATAGTTAGGGATGATTTATTGCGGATATTTCAAGTTGAATGGCCGGTTAAAATGATCATTCTTAACAGATCATTGGTGCCCACAGAGTAAAAGCTTATAAAAGAAGCATAAAGAATGGAATCATAAAGTTTGGGATAGATTGGATTACTTCGATGCTTTGTCGTCTCTATTTTTATATCAAATTTTATCAAAATATAGAAAATTAAGTTAGCTTAACGTGGGCATTGGATTCGTGTCATTATGAGCTCTGAATCAAAACGTACACACGATTTAGTGCAAACTTGTCAAGTTATCGGCTAGTTTTAATGATCATTCTTAACTGATCATTGGTGCTCATTGGGTAAAAGCTTATAAATAAAGCATAATGCATGGCATCATGCAGTTCGGGATAGATTGTATTACTTTAATGATTTGTCGCATCTATTTATGTCTCAACTTTTGTCAAAATATAGAAAATTGAGCTAGGTTAACGTGGGCGTTGGTTTGTAACATTCTGAGCTCTAAATCAAAAGTTACGGACGATTTAGTGCGGACATGTCAAGTTGATCGGACAGTAAAACTGATAATGATCATTTTTGCTCATTAAGTAAAGGCCTATAAATGATGCATAATTCATGGCATCACACAGTTCAGGATAGATTGAATTACTTGGACGCTTTCTCGTATCTATTTCGGTTTATAATTATGTCACAATATTGAGAATTGAGCTAGCTTAAGATGAGCGTTGTATTCGTGTCATTTTGAGCAATAAATCAAAAGTTACAAACGATTTAGTGCTGACGTGTCAAGTTGATCGGCCAGTAAAAGTGATATTGATCATTGGACGATTTGGCATATCTATTTCTGTCTAAATTTTTGTCACAATATAGAAAATTGAACTTGCTTTACGTGGGTATCGGATTCATGTTATTCTGAGCTCTAAATCAAAAGTTATGGACTATTTAGTGTGGACATGTGAAGTTGAATGGCCAGTTAAAGCGATCATTGTTAATTTATCATTGGATCTCATTAAGCAAATGCTTATAAATGAAGCATAATGCATGGCATAAAGCAGTTTGGATAGATTGGATAAGTTGGGCGCATTGCCACCTCTATTTTTTTTATCAAATTTTGTGAAAATATAGAAAATTGAACTAGTTTAGCGTGGGCATTGGATTCGTGTCATTATAACCAATAAATCAAATGTTCCGAACGATTTAGTGGGGACATGTTAGGTGGATCGGCCACTGAAAATGATCATTCTTAACTGATCATTGGTTCTCATTGAGTAAAGGCTTATGAATGACGCATAATGCATGACATCACACAGTTTGGGATACATTGGATTACTTGGAGGCTTTGTCGTTTCTTTTTCTGTCTCAAATTTTGTCACAATATAGCAAATTGAGATAGGTTAACGTGGGCATTGGAATCGTTTCATTATTAGCTCTAAATCATAACTTACAGACGATTTAGTGCGGACATGTGAAGTTTCTAGGCCAGTTAAAGTGATCATTCTAAACTGATCATTGGTGCTGATAAAGTACACGCTTATAAGGGGAGCATAAAGCATGGCATTACGAAGTTCAGGATAGATTGGATTACTTGGATGCTTTTTCGTTTATTGTATGTCAAATTTTATCAAAATATAAAAAATTGAGCTAGCTTAACGTGGGAATTGTATTTGTGTCATTCTAAGAACTAAATCAAAAGTTAAGGACGAGTTAGTGCGGACATGTCAAGTTGATCGGCCAATTAAAGTGATCATTCTAAACTGATCATTGGTGCTCATTCAATAAAGGCTTATAAATGAAGAATGCCATCATGCAGTTCGGGATAGATTGGATTACTTGGAAGCTTTGTTGTATCTATGTTTGTCTTAAATTTTGTAACAATACAGAAAACTGTGTTAGCTGAACGTGGGCATTGGGATTCGTGTCATTCAGAGCTCTAAATCAAAATTTACGCACGATCTAGTGCTGGCATGTCAAGTTGATTGGAAAGTTAAAATGATCATTCTTAACTGATCATTGGTGCTTATTGAGTAAAGGCTTAAAAATGAAACATAATGCATGGCATCATACAGTCTGGGATAGATTGAATTACTTGAACGCTTTGTCGTATCCATTTCTGTCTCAATTTTTGTCAAAGTACAGAAAATTGAGCTAGATAAACGTGGGCATTCAGTTCGTGTCAATCCGAGCTCCAAATCATAAGCTACAGATGATTTAGTGCGGACATGTCAATTTTATCAGCCTGTTAAAATGATCATTCTTAACTGATAATTGGTGCTCATTGATTAAAAACTTATAAATGAAGCAGCATAATGCATGGCATCACGCAAGTTGGGATAGATTGGATTACTTGGTTGCTTGGTCGTCTCTATTTTGGCCTATACTTTTTTTTCAAAATATAGAAATTTGAGCTAGCTTCATGTGGGCATTGGATTCGTGTCATTCTGAGCTCTAAATCAAAAGTTACGGACGATTTAGTGCGGGGATGTCAAGTTGATCGGCCAGTTAAAGTGATCATTCTAAACTAATCATTGGTGCTCATTAGGTAATGGCATATAAACGAAGCATAATACATGGTATCACTCAGTTTGGGATAGATTGGATTACTTGGAGGCTTTGTCGTTTCTTTTTCTGTCTCAAAGTTTTTCACAATATAGAAAATTGAGCTACCTTAACGTGGGTATTGGATTCACGTCATTATGAGCTATAAATCAAAAGTTATGTATGATTTAGTGCAGACATGTCAAGTTGATCGGCTTGTTAAAATAATCATTCTAGAATGATCATTAGTGCTCATTGAGTAAACACTTATAAATGAAGCATAATGCATAGAATCACGCTGTTCAGGATAGATTGGATTAATTGGATGCTTTTTTGTATCTATTTTTGTCTCAAATTTTGTCACAATATAGAAAATTGAGCTAGCTTAATGTGGGCATTGGATTCATGTCATCCAGATCTCTAAATCAATAGTTAGGGACGATTTATTGCAGACATTTCAAGTTGAATGGCCGGTTAAAATGATCATTCTTAACAGATCATTGGTGCCCACAGAGTAAAAGCTTATAAAAGAAGCATAAAGAATGGAATCATAAAGTTTGGGATAGATTGGATTACTTCGATGCTTTGTCGTCTCTATTTTTATATCCAATTTTATCAAAATATAGAAAATTAAGCTAGCTTAATGTGGGCATTGGATTCGTGTCATTATGAGCTCTAAATAAAAACGTACACACGATTTAGTGCAAACATGTCAAGTTTATCGGCCAGTTAAAATGATCATTCTTAACTGATCATTGGTGCTCATGGGGTAAAAGCTTATAAATAAAGCATAATGCATGGCATCATGCTGTTCGGGATAGATTGTATTACTTGAATGATTTGTCGCATCTATTTCTGTCTCAACTTTTGTCAAAATATAGAAAATTGAGCTAGGTTAACGTGGGCGTTGGATTCGTAACATTCTGAGCTCTAAATCAAAAGTTACGGACGATTTAGTGCGGACATGNTTTTATCAAAATATAGAAAATTAAGCTAGCTTAATGTGGGCATTGGATTCGTGTCATTATGAGCTCTAAATCAAAACGTACACACGATTTAGTGCAAACATGTCAAGTTTATCGGCTAGTTAAAATGATCATTCTTAACTGATCATTGGTGCTCATTGGGTAAAAGCTTATAAATAAAGCATAATGCATGGCATCATGCAGTTCGGGATAGATTGTATTACTTGAATGATTTGTCGCATATATTCTGTCTCAACTTTTGTCAAAATATAGAAAATTGAGCTAGGTTAACGTGGGCGTTGGATTCGTAACATTCTGAGCTCTAAATCAAAAGTTACGGACGATTTAGTGCGGACATGTCAAGTTGATCGGACAGTAAAACTGATAATGATCATTGGTGCTCATTAAGTAAAGGCTTATAAATGATGCATAATTCATGGCATCACACAGTTCAGGATAGATTGAATTACTTGGACGCTTTCTCGTATCTATTTCTGTTTATAATTATGTCACAATATTGAGAATTGAGCTAGCTTAACATGAGCGTTGTATTCGTGTCATTTTGAGCTCTAAATCAAAAGTTACGAACGATTTGGTGCTGACATGTCAAGTTGATCGGCCAGTAAAAGTGATATTGATCATTGGAAGATTTGGCATATCTATTTCTGTCTAAAATTTTGTCACAATATAGAAAATTGAACTTGCTTTACGTGGGCATCAGATTCGTGTTATTCGGAGCTCTAAATCAAAAGTTATGGACTATTTAGTGTGGACATGTGAAGTTGAGTGGCCAGTTAAAGCGATCATTCTTAATTTATCATTGGATCTCATTAAGCAAATGCTTATAAATGAAGCATAATGCATGGCATAAAGCAGTTTGGATAGATTGGATTAGTTGGGCGCGTTGCCACCTCTATTTTTGTATCAAATTTTGTGAAAATATAGAAAATTGAACTAGTTTAGCGTGGGCATTGGATTCGTGTCATTATAACCAATAAATCAAACGTTCCGAACGATTTAGTGGGGACATGTTAGGTGGATCGGCCACTGAAAATGATCATTCTTAACTGATCATTGGTGCTCATTGAGTAAAGGATTATGAATGAAGCATAATGCATGACATCACACAGTTTGGGATACATTGGATTACTTGGAGGCTTTGTCGTTTCTTTTTCTGTCTCAAATTTTGTCACAATATAGAAAATTGAGCTAGGTTAACGTGGGCATTGGAATCGTTTCATCATTAGCTCTAAATCATAAGTTACGGACGATTTAGTGCGGACATGTGAAGTTTCTAGGCCAGTTAAAGTGATCATTCTAAACTGATCATTGGTGCTGATAAAGTACACGCTTATAAAGGAAGCATAAAGCATGGCATTACGAAGTTCAGGATAGATTGGATTACTTGGATGCGTTTTCGTTTATTGTATGTCAAATTTTATCAAAATATAAAAAATTGAGCTAGCTTAACGTGGGAATTGTATTTGTGTCATTCTAAGAACTAAATCAAAAGTTAAGGACGATTTAGTGCGGACATGTCAAGTTGATCGGCCAATTAAAGAGATCATTCTAAACTGATCATTGGTGCTCATTAAATAAAGGCTTATAAATGAAGAAAAATGCATGCCATCATGCAGTTCAGGATAGATTGGATTACTTGGAAGCTTTGTCGTATCTATTTTTGTCTTAAATTTTGTAACAATACAAAGAATTGAGTTAGCTGAACGTGGGCATTGGGATTCGTGTCATTCAGAGCTCTAAATCAAAATTTACGCACGATCTAGTGCTGACATGTCAAGTTGATTGGAAAGTTAAAATGATCATTCTTAACTGATCATTGGTGCTTATTGAGTAAAGGCTTAAAAATGAAACATAATGCATGGCATCACACAGTTTGGGATAGATTGAATTGCTTGAACGCTTTGTCGTATCCATTTCTGTCTCAATTTTTGTCAAAGTACAGAAAATTGAGCTAGCTAAACGTGGGCATTCGGTTCGTATCAATCCGAGCTCCAAATCATAAGCTACGGATGATTTAGTGCGGACATGTCAATTTGATCAGCCTGTTAAAATGATCATTCTTAACTGATAATTGGTGCTCATTGATTAAAAACTTATAAATGAAGCATAATGCATGGCATCACGCAAGTTGGAATAGATTGGATTACTTGGTTGCTTGGTCGTCTCTATTTTGGCCTATACTTTTTTTTCAAAATAGAGAAATTTGAGCTAGCTTAATGTGGGCATTGGATTCGTGTCATTCTGAGCTTGAATCAAAAGTTACGGACGATTTGTTGCAGGGATGTCAAGTTGATCGGCCAGTTAAAGTGATCATTCTAAACTGATCATTGGTGCTCATTAGGTAATGGCATATAAACGAAGCATAATACATGGTATCTCTCAGTTTGGGATAGATTGGATTACTTGGAGGCTTTGTCGTTTATTTTTCTGTCTCAAATTTTGTCACAATATAGGAAATTGAGCTACCTTAACGTGGGTATTGGATTCATGTCATTATGAGCTATAAATCAAAAGTTATGTATGATTTAGTGCAGACATGTCAAGTAGATCGGCCAGTTAAAATAATCATTCTAGAATGATCATTAGTGCTAATTGAGTAAACACTTATAAATGAAGCATAACGCATAGAATCACGCAGTTCAGGATAGATTGGATTAATTGGACGCTTTTTTCGTATCTATTTTTGTCTCAAATTTTGTCACAATATAGAAAATTGTGCTAGCTTAATGTGGGCAATGGATTCGTGTCATCCAGATCTCTAAATCAATAGTTAGGGACGATTTATTGCGGACATTTCAAGTTGAATGGCCGGTTAAAATGATCATTCTTAACAGATCATTGGTGCCCACAGAGTAAAAGCTTATAAAAGAAGCATAAAGAATGGAATCATAAAGTTTGGGATAGATTGGATTACTTCGATGCTTTGTCGTCTCTATTTTTATATCAAATTTTATCAAAATATAAAAAATTAAGCTAGCTTAATGTGGGCATTGGATTCGTGTCATTATGAGCTCTAAATCAAAACGTACACACGATTTAGTGCAAACATGTCAAGTTTATCGGCTAGTTAAAATGATCATTCTTAACTGATCATTGGTGCTCATTGGGTAAAAGCTTATAAATAAAGCATAATGCATGGCATCATGCAGTTCGGGATAGATTGTATTACTTGAATGATTTGTCGCATCTATTTCTGTCTAAACTTTTGTCAAAATATAGAAAATTGAGCTAGGTTAACGTGGGCGTTGGATTCGTAACATTCTGAGCTCTAAATCAAAACTTACGGACGATTTAGTGCGGACATGTCAAGTTGATCGGACAGTAAAACTGATAATGATCATTGGTGCTCATTAAGTAAAGGCTTATAAATGATGCATAATTCATGGCATCACACAGTTCGGGATAGATTGAATTACTTGGACGCTTTCTCGTATCTATTTCTGTTTATAATTATGTCACAATATTGAGAATTGAGCTAGCTTAACATGAGCGTTGTATTCGTGTCATTTTGAGCTCTAAATCAAAAGTTACGAACGATTTAGTGCTGACATGTCAAGTTGATCGGCCAGTAAAAGTGATATTGATCATTGGAAGATTTGGCATATCTATTTCTGTCTAAAATTTTGTCACAATATAGAAAATTGAACTTGCTTTACGTGGGCATCGGATTCGTGTTATTCGGAGCTCTAAATCAAAAGTTATGGACTATTTAGTGTGGACATGTGAAGTTGAGTGGCCAGTTAAAGCGATCATTCTTAATTTATCATTGGATCTCATTAAGCAAATGCTTATAAATGAAGCATAATGCATGGCATAAAGCAGTTTGGATAGATTGGATTAGTTGGGCGCGTTGCCACCTCTATTTTTGTATCAAATTTTGTGAAAATATAGAAAATTGAACTAGTTTAGCGTGGACATTGGATTCGTGTCATTATAACCAATAAATCAAACGTTCCGAACGATTTACTGGGGACATGTTAGGTGGATCGGCCACTGAAAATGATCATTCTTAACTGATCATTGGTGCTCATTGAGTAAAGGCTTATGAATGAAGCATAATGCATGACATCACACAGTTTGGGATACATTGGATTACTTGGAGGCTTTGTCGTTTCTTTTTCTGTCTCAAATTTTGTCACAATATAGAAAATTGAGCTAGGTTAACGTGGGCATTGGAATCGTTTCATCATTAGCTCTAAATCATAAGTTACGGACGATTTAGTGCTGACATGTGAAGTTTCTAGGCCAGTTAAAGTGATCATTCTAAACTGATCATTGGTGCTGATAAAGTACACGCTTATAAAGGAAGCATAAAGCATGGCATTACGAAGTTCAGGATAGATTGGATTACTTGGATGCGTTTTCGTTTATTGTATGTCAAATTTTATCAAAATATAAAAAATTGAGCTAGCTTAACGTGGGAATTGTATTTGTGTCATTCTAAGAACTAAATCAAAAGTTAAGGACGATTTAGTGCGGACATGTCAAGTTGATCGGCCAATTAAAGTGATCATTCTAAACTGATCATTGGTGCTCATTAAATAAAGGCTTATAAATGAAGAAAAATGCATGCCATCATGCAGTTCGGGATAGATTGGATTACTTGGAAGCTTTGTCGTATCTATTTTTGTCTTAAATTTTGTAACAATACAGAAAATTGAGTTAGCTGAACGTGGGCATTGGGATTCGTGTCATTCAGAGCTCTAAATCAAAATTTACGCACGATCTAGTGCTGACATGTCAAGTTGATTGGAAAGTTAAAATGATCATTCTTAACTGATCATTGGTGCTTATTGAGTAAAGGCTTAAAAATGAAACATAATGCATGGCATCACACAGTTTGGGATAGATTGAATTACTTGAACGCTTTGTCGTATCCATTTCTGTCTCAATTTTTGTCAAAGTACAGAAAATTGAGCTAGCTAAACGTGGGCATTCGGTTCGTGTCAATCCGAGCTCCAAATCATAAGCTACAGATGATTTAGTGCGGACATGTCAATTTGATCAGCCTGTTAAAATGATCATTCTTAACTGATAATTGGTGCTCATTGATTAAAAACTTATAAATGAAGCATAATGCATGGCATCACGCAAGTTGGGATAGATTGGATTACTTGGTTGCTTGGTCGTCTCTATTTTGGCCTATACTTTTTTTTCAAAATATAGAAATTTGAGCTAGCTTAATGTGGGCATTGGATTCGTGTCATTCTGAGCTCTGAATCAAAAGTTACGGACGATTTAGTGCAGGGATGTCAAGTTGATCGGCCAGTTAAAGTGATCATTCTAAACTGATCATTGGTGCTCATTAGGTAATGGCATATAAACGAAGCATAATACATGGTATCACTCAGTTTGGGATAGATTGGATTACTTGGAGGCTTTGTCGTTTCTTTTTCTGTCTCAAATTTTGTCACAATATAGAAAATTGAGCTACCTTAACGTGGGTATTGGATTCATGTCATTATGAGCTATAAATCAAAAGTTATGTATGATTTAGTGCAGACATGTCAAGTTGATCGGCCAGTTAAAATAATCATTCTAGAATGATCATTAGTGCTCATTGAGTAAACACTTATAAATGAAGCATAATGCATAGAATCACGCTGTTCAGGATAGATTGGATTAATTGGACGCTTTTTCGTATCTATTTTTGTCTCAAATTTTTCACAATATAGAAAATTGAGCTAGCTTAATGTGGGCATTGGATTCGTGTCATCCAGATCTCTAAATCAATAGTTAGGGACGATTTATTGCGGACATTTCAAGTTGAATGGCCGGTTAAAATGATCATTCTTAACAGATCATTGGTGTCCACAGAGTAAAAGCTTATAAAAGAAGCATAAAGAATGGAATCATAAAGTTTGGGATAGATTGGATTACTTCGATGCTTTGTCGTCTCTATTTTTATATCAAATTTTATCAAAATATAGAAAATTAAGCTAGCTTAATGTGGGCATTGGATTCGTGTCATTATGAGCTCTAAATCAAAACGTACACACGATTTAGTGCAAACATGTCAAGTTTATCGGCTAGTTAAAATGATCATTCTTAACTGATCATTGGTGCTCATTGGGTAAAAGCTTATAAATAAAGCATAATGCATGGCATCATGCAGTTCGGGATAGATTGTATTACTTGAATGATTTGTCGCATCTATTTCTGTCTCAACTTTTGTCAAAATATAGAAAATTGAGCTAGGTTAACGTGGGCGTTGGATTCGTAACATTCTGAGCTCTAAATCAAAAGTTACATACGATTTAGTGCGGACATGTCAAGTTGATCGGACAGTAAAACTGATAATGATCATTGGTGCTCATTAAGTAAAGGCTTATAAATGATGCATAATTCATGGCATCACACAGTTCGGGATAGATTGAATTACTTGGACGCTTTCTCGTATCTATTTCTGTTTATAATTATGTCACAATATTGAGAATTGAGCTAGCTTAACATGAGCGTTGTATTCGTGTCATTTTGAGCTCTAAATCAAAAGTTACGAACGATTTAGTGCTGACATGTCAAGTTGATCGGCCAGTAAAAGTGATATTGATCATTGGACGATTTGGCATATCTATTTCTGTCAAAAATTTTGTCACAATATAGAAAATTGAACTTGCTTTACGTGGGCATCGGATTCGTGTTATTCTGAGCTCTAAATCAAAAGTTATGGACTATTTAGTGTGGACATGTGAAGTTGAGTGGCCAGTTAAAGCGATCATTCTTAATTTATCATTGGATCTCATTAAGCAAATGCTTATAAATGAAGCATAATGCATGGCATAAAGCAGTTTGGATAGATTGGATTAGTTGGGCGCGTTGCCACCTCTATTTTTGTATCAAATTTTGTGAAAATATAGAAAATTGAACTAGTTTAGCGTGGGCATTGGATTCGTGTCATTATAACCAATAAATCAAACGTTCCGAACGATTTAGTGGGGACATGTTAGGTGGATCGGCCACTGAAAATGATCATTTTTAACTGATCATTGGTGCTCATTGAGTAAAGGCTTATGAATGAAGCATAATGCATGACATCACACAGTTTGGGATACATTGGATTACTTGGAGGCTTTGTCGTTTCTTTTTCTGTCTCAAATTTTGTCACAATATAGAAAATTGAGCTAGGTTAACGTGGGCATTGGAATCGTTTCATTATTAGCTCTAAATCATAAGTTACGGACGATTTAGTGCGGACATGTGAAGTTTCTAGGCCAGTTAAAGTGATCATTCTAAACTGATCATTGGTGCTGATAAAGTACACGCTTATAAAGGAAGCATAAAGCATGGCATTACGAAGTTCAGGATAGATTGGATTACTTGGATGCGTTTTCGTTTATTGTATGTCAAATTTTATCAAAATATAAAAAATTGAGCTAGCTTAACGTGGGAATTGTATTTGTGTCATTCTAAGAACTAAATCAAAAGTTAAGGACGATTTAGTGCGGACATGTCAAGTTGATCGGCCAATTAAAGTGATCATTCTAAACTGATCATTGGTGCTCATTAAATAAAGGCTTATAAATGAAGAAAAATGCATGCCATCATGCAGTTCTGGGATAGATTGGATTACTTGGAAGCTTTGTCGTATCTATTTTTGTCTTAAATTTTGTAACAATACAGAAAATTGAGTTAGCTGAACGTGGGCATTGGGATTCGTGTCATTCAGAGCTCTAAATCAAAATTTACGCACGATCTAGTGCTGACATGTCAAGTTGATTGGAAAGTTAAAATGATCATTCTTAACTGATCATTGGTGCTTATTGAGTAAAGGCTTAAAAATGAAACATAATGTATGGCATCACACAGTTTGGGATAGATTGAATTACTTGAACGCTTTGTCGTATCCATTTTTGTCTCAATTTTTGTCAAGGTGCAGAAAATTGAGCTAGCTAAATGTGGACATTCGGTTCGTGTCAATCCGAGCTCCAAATCATAAGCTACAAATGATTTAGTGCGGACATGTCAATTTGATCAGCCTGTTAAAAAGATCATTCTTAACTGATAATTGGTGCTCATTGATTAAAAACTTATAAATGAAGCATAATGCATGGCATCACGCAAGTTGGGATAGATTGGATTACTTGGTTGCTTGGTCGTCTCTATTTTGGCCTACACTTTTTTTTCAAAATATAGAAATTTGAGCTAGCTTAATGTGGGCATTGGATTCGTGTCATTCTGAGCTCTGAATCAAAAGTTACAGACGATTTAGTGCAGGGATGTCAAGTTGATCGGCCAGTTAAAATGATCATTCTAAACTGATCATTGGTGTAGATTAAGTAAACGCTTATAAAAGAAACATAAAGCATGGCATCCCGAAGTTTGGGATAGATTGGATTACTTGGATGAATTGTCATATCTATCTTTGTCTCAAATTTTTACAAAATATAGAAAATTGAGGTAGCTTAACGTGGGCATTGGATTCGTGTCATTAAATCAAACGTTACGGATAATTTAGTGTGAACATGTCATGTTGATTGACAACTTAAAATGATCATTTTTAACTGATCATTGGTGCTCATTGAGTAAAGGCTTATAAATGAAGCGTAATGTATGGCATCACGCAGTTTGGGATTGATTATAAGCTACAAAGTTATGGACGATTTACTGTAGACATGTCAAGTTGATCCGGTAGTTAAAACGATCATTCTAAACAGATCATTGGTGCTCATTGAATAAAGCCTTATAAATGAAGCATAATGTATGGCATCACGCAGTTTAGGATAGATTGGATTACTTGGACGCTTTGTTGTATATATGTTTGTCTCAAATTTTGTAACAATATATCAAAGTGAGCTAGCTTAACGTGGGCACTGGCTTCGTGTCATTATGAGCTATAAATCAAAAGTGATGGATGATTTAGTGCATGCGTGTCAAGTTGATCGGCCAGTTAAAATGATCATTCTAAACTGATCATTGGTGCATATTGAGTAAAGGCTTATCAATGAAACATAATGCTGAGCATCACGCAGGTTCGTATAGATTGGATTACTTGGAAACATTGTCGTATCTACCTTTGTCTCAAATTTTGTCACAATATAGAAAATTGAGCTAGTTTAACGTGGGTATTGGATTCGTGTCATTTGGAGCTCTAAATTAAAAGTTACGGACGATTTAGTGCCGACATGTCAAGTTCATCGGTCCGTTAAAATGATCATTCTTAACAAATCATTGGTGCTCATGGAGTAAAGGCTTATAAATGAAGCATAAGGCATGACATCACTTAGTTCGCGATAGAGTTGATTACTTGGACATTTTGTCATATCTATTTCTGTCTCAAATATGGTTACAATATAAAAAATGGAGCTAGCTTAATCTGGGCATTGGATTTGTGTTATTCGGAGCTCTAAATGAAAAGTGACGGACAATTTAGTGCGGACATGTCAAGTGGATCGGCCTATTGAAATTATCATTCGAACCTGATCAATAGTGCTCATTGAGTGAAGGCTTATAAATGAAGCAAAATGCATAGAATCCCGCAGTTTAGGATAGATCGGATTACTTGTACTCTTTTTCATACCTATTTTTGTCTCAAATTTTGTCACAATATAGAAAATTGAGCTAGATTAATGTGGGCATTGGATTCGTGTCATTCTGAGCTCTTAATCAAAAGTTAAAGACGATTTAGTGCAGTCATGTCAAGTTGATCGGCCAGTTAACGTGATCATTCTAAATTGATCATTGGTGTTCCTTGAGTAAAGGATTATAAATGAAGCATAATGCATATACTTGGATGTTTTTCTGAATCTATTTATGTCTCAAATTTTGTCACAATATAGAAAACTAAGCTAGCTTAACGTGAGCATTGGATTCGTGTCTATTTTGAGCTCAATTTTGGACGATTTAGTGCGCACAAGTCAATTTTTCGGTCAGTTAAAGTGATCATTCTAAAATGATCATTGGTGCTCATTAGGTGAAGGCTTATAAACAAGCATAATGCATGACATCACGCTGTTCGGGTTAAATTGGATTTTTGCACGCTCTGCGTTTATATTTCAGTCTCAAATTTTGTCACAATATAGAAAATTGAGCTAGTTTAACATGGACGTTGGATTCGAGCAATTTTGAGCCGTAAATCAAAAGTTACAGATGATTTAGTGTGGAAATGTCAATTTGATCGGTTTGTAAAAGTGATACTGATCATTGGTGCTCATTAAGAAAAGGGTTACAAATGAAGCATAATATATGGCATCACGCAATTCGGGATAGATTGGATTACGTAGATGCTTTTTCGTATCTATTTATGTCAATAATTTGTCATAATATAGAAAATTGAGCGAGCTTAACGTGGGTGTTGGATTCGTGTAATTTTGAGCTCTAAATCAAAAGTTACGGACGAATTAGTGCTGACATGTCAAGTTGATCGTCCAGTTAAAATTATCATTCTTAACTGATCATTGGTGCCCATAGAGTATATGCTTATAAAAGAAGCATAAAGCATGGCATCACGAAGTTTGGGATAGGTTGGATTACTTGGACACTTTGTCATCTCTATTTCTCTCTCCAATTTTGTCAAAATATAGAAAATTAAGCTAGCTTAACGGGGGCATTGGATTCGTGTCATTATGAGATATAAATCAAAACTTACGAACGATTTAGTGTAGACATGTCAAGTTGATCGGCCAGTTAAAATGATCATTTTTAACTGATCACTAGTGCTTATTGAGTAAAGACTTATAAATGAAGGATAATGCATAGCATCACGCAGTTTGGGATAGATTGGATTACATGGAGGATTTGTCAAAGAAATTTTGGTCTTAAATTTTATCACCTATAGAAAGTTGAGATAGCTTAGCGTGGGCATCGGATTCGTGTCATTCGAGCTATAAATCAAAAGTTACATACGATTTTGTGCAGACATTGATCGGCGAGTTAAAATGATCATTTTAAACTGATCATTGGTGCTCATTAAGTAAAACCTTATAAATGAAGAATAAATCATGGCATCACACATTTGGGATAGATTGGATTACTTGACCGCTTTGTCGTATCTATTTCTGTCTCAATATAGAAAATTGTGATAGCTTAACGTGGTAATTGGATTCGTATCATTATGGGCGCTAAATCAAAAGGTACTAACGATTTAGTGCAAAAATGTCAAGTTGATCGACCAGTTAAAACGATCATTCTTAACTCATCATTGGTGCTCATTGAATAAAGCCTTATAAATGAAGCATAATGTATGGCATCACACATTTTGAGATAGATTGGATAACTTGGACGCTTTGTCGTATCAATTTCTGTCTTAAATTTTTTCACAATATAGAAAATTGACCTAGCCTAACGTGGACATTGGATTCGTGTCATTCTATAAATCAAAATTTGTAGACAGTTTAGTGCACACATGTCAAGTTGATTTTCCAGTTAAAATGATCATTTAAACTCATCATTGGTGCTCATTTAGTTAAGGCTAATAAATGAATCATAATGCATGGCATCACGCAGTTCGGGATAGATTGGATTACTTGGATGAATTGTCCTATCTATCTTTGTCTCAAATTTTGACAAAATATAGAAAATTGAGGTAGCTTAACGTGGGCATTGGAATCGTGTCATTATCACCTCTAAATCAAACGTTACGGACAATTTAGTGTGAAAATGTCATGTTGATCGACCACTTAAAATGATCATTTTTAACTGATCATTGGTTTTCATTGAGTAAAGGCTTATAAATGAAGCGTAATGCATGGCATCACGCAGTTCGGGATACATTGGATTACTTGAATGCTTTGTCGTATTTTGCTGTCTCAAATTTTATCACCATATAGAAAATTGAGCAAGCTTAACGTGGGCATTGGATTCGTTTCATTGTAAGCTACAAAGTT
This sequence comes from Pugionium dolabratum, assembly GCA_018901945.1. Lineage (NCBI taxonomy): Eukaryota > Viridiplantae > Streptophyta > Magnoliopsida > Brassicales > Brassicaceae > Pugionium > Pugionium dolabratum. The sequence continues at coordinate 242,620 of JAEVFF010000088.1, forward strand.
ACGGACGATTTACTGCAGACATGTCAAGTTGATCCGGCAGTTAAAACGATCGCTCTAAATTGATCATTAGTGGTCATTGAGTAAAGGCTTATAAATGAAGCATAATTCATAGAATCACGCTATTCAGGATATATTGGATTACTTGGACTCTTTGTCGTATCTATTTTAGAAAATTGAGCTAGCTTAATGAGGGCATTGGTTTCGTGTCATTCTGATCTCTAAATCAAAAGTTACGGACGATTCAGTGTGGACATGTCAATTTGATCGGTCAGTTAAAATGATCATTCTAAACTGATCATTGGTGCTCATTAGGTAATGGCATATAAACGAGGCATAATACATAGTATCACTCAGTTTGGGATAGATTGGATTACTTGGAGGCTTTGTCATTTCTTTTTCCGTCTCAAATTTTGTCACAATATAGAAAATTGAGCTACCTTAACGTGGGTATTGGATTCATGTCATTATGAGCTATAAATCAAAAGTTATGTATGATTTAGTGCAGACATGTCAAGTTGATCGGCCAGTTAAAATAATCATTCTTGATTGATCATTAGTGCTCATTGAGTAAACACTTATAAATGAAGCATAATGCATAGAAGCAAGCTGTTCAGGATAGATTGGATTCATTGGACGCTTTTTCGTATCTATTTTTGTCTCAAATTTTGTCACAATATAGAAAAATGAGCTAGCTTAATGTGGGCATTGGATTCGTGTCATCCAGATCTCTAAATCAATAGTTAGGGACGATTTACTGCAGACATTTCAAGTTGAATGGCCAGTTAAAATGATCATTCTTAACAGATCATTGGTGCCCACAGAGTAAAAGCTTATAAAAGAAGCATAAAGAATGGAATCATAAAGTGTGGGATAGATTGGATTACTTCGATGCTTTGTCTTCTTTATTTTTATGTCAAGTCTTATCAAAATATAGAAAATTAAGCTAGCTTAATGTGGGCATTGGTTTCGTGTCATTCTGATCTCTAAATCAAAAGTTACGTACAATTCAGTATGGACATGTCAAGTTGAGCGGTCAGTTAAAATGATCATTCTAAATTGATCATTGGTGCTCATTAGGTAATGGCATATAAACGAAGCATAATACATGGTATCACTCAGTTTGGGAGAGATTGGATTACTTGGAGGCTTTGTCATTTCTTTTTATGTCTCAAATTTTGTTGCAATATAGAAAATTGAGCTACCTTAACGTGGGTATTGGATTCATGTCATTATGAGCTATAAATCAAAAGTTATGTATGATTTAGTGCAGACATGTCAAGTTGATTGTCCAGTTAAAATAATCATTCTAGAATGATCATTAGTGCTCATTGAGTAAACACTTATAAATGAAGCATAATGCATAGAATCACGCTGTTCAGGATAGATTGGATTAATTGGACGCTTTTTCGTATCTATTTTTGTCTCAAATTTTGCCTCAATATATAAAAGAAGCATAAAGAATGGAATCATAAAGTTTGGGATAGATTGGATTACTTCGATGCTTTGTCGTCTCTATTTTTATATCCAATTTTATCAAAATATAGAAAATTATGCTAGCTTAATTTGGGCATTGGATTCGTGTCATTATGAGCTCTAAATCAAAACGTACACACGATTTAGTGCAAACATGTCAAGTTTATCGGCCAGTTAAAATGATCATTCTTAACTGATCATTGGTGCTCATTGGGTAAAAGCTTATAAATAAAGCATAATGCATGGCATCATGCAGTTCGGGATACATTGTATTACTTGAATGATTTGTCGCATCTATTTCTGTCTTTACTTTTGTCAAAATATAGAAAATTGAGCTAGGTTAACGTGGGCGTTCGATTCGTAACATTCTGAGCTCTAAATCAAAAGTTACAAACGATTTAGTGCGGACATGTCAAGTTGATCGGACCGTAAAACTGATAATGATCATTGGTGCTCATTAAGTAAAGCCTTATAAATGATGCATAATTCATGGCATCACACAGTTTGGGATAGATTGAATTACTTGGACGCTTTGTCGTATCTATTTCTGTTTATAATTATGTCACAATATTGAGAATTGAGCTAGCTTAACATCAACATTGTATTCGTGTCATTTTGAGCTCTAAATCAAAAGTTACGAACGATTTAGTGCTGACATGTCAAGGTGATCGGCCAGTAAATGTGATATTGATCATTGGACGATTTGGCATATCTATTACTGTCTAAAATTTTGTCACAATATAGAAAATTGAACTTGCTTTACGTGGGCATCGGATTCGTGTTATTCTAAGCTCTAAATCAAAAGTTATGGACTATTTAGTGTGGACATGTGAAGTTGAGTGGCCAGTTAAAGCGATCATTCTTAATTTATCATTGGATCTCATTAAGCAAATGCTTATAAATGAAGCATAATGCATGGCATAAAGCAGTTTGGATAGATTTGATTAGTTGGGCGCGTTGCCACCTCTATTTTTGTATCAAATTTTGTGAAAATATAGAAAATTGAACTAGTTTAGCGTAGGCATTGGATTCGTGTCATTATAACCAATAAATCAAACGTTCCGAACGATTTAGTGGGGACATGTTAGGTGGATTGGCCACTAAAAATGATCATTCTTAACTGATCAGTGGTGCTCATTGAGTAAAGGCTTATGAATGAAGCATAATGCATGACATCACACAGTTTGGGATACATTGGATTACTTGGAGGCTTTGTCGTTTCTTTTTCTGTCTCAAATTTTGTCACAATATAGAAAATTGAGCTAGGTTAACGTGGGCATTGGACCCGTTTCATTATTAGCTCTAAATCATAAGTTATGGACGATTTAGTGTAGACATGTGAAGTTTCTAGGCCAGTTAAAGTGATCATTCTAAACTGATCATTGGTGCTGATAAAGTACACGCTTATAAAGGAAGCATAAAGCATGGCATTACGAAGTTCAAGATAGATTGGATTACTTGGATGCTTTTTCGTTTATTGTATGTCAAATTTTATCAAAAAATAAAAAAATTGAGCTAGCTTCACGTGGGAATTTTATTTGTGTCATTCTAAGAACTAAATCAAAGTTAAGGACGATTTAGTGCGGACATGTCAAGTTGATTGGCCAATTAAAGTGATCATTCTAAACTGATCATTGGTGCTCATTAAATAAAGGCTTATAACTGAAGAAAAATGCATGACATCATGCAGTTCGGGATAGATTGGATTACTTGGAAGCTTTGTCGTATCTATTTTTGTCTTAAATTTTGTAACAATACAGAAAATTGAGTTAGCTGAACGTGGGCATTGGGATTCGTGTCATTCAGAGCTCTAAATCAAAATTTATGCACAATTTAGTGCTGACATATCAAGTTGATTGGAAAGTTAAAATGATCATTCTTAACTGATCATTGGTGCTTATTGAGTAAAGGCTTAAAATGAAACATAATGCATGGCATAACACAGTTTGGGATAGATTGAATTACTTGAACGCTTTGTCGTATCCATTACTGTCTCAATTTTTGTCAAAGTATAGAAAATTGAGCTAGCTAAACGTGGGCATTCAGTTCATGTCAATCCGAGCTCCAAATCATAAGCTACAGATTATTTAGTGCGGACATGTCAATTTGATCAGCCTGTTAAAATGATCATTCTTAACTGATAATTGGTGCTCATTGATTAAAAACTTATAAATGAAGCATAATGCATGGCATCAAGCAAGTTGGGATAGATTGGATTACTTGGTTGCTTGGTCGTCTCTATTTTGGCCTATACTTTTTTTTCAAAATATAGAAATTTGAGCTAGCTTAATGTGGGCATTGGATTCGTGTCATTCTGAGCTCTAAATAATAAGTTACGGATGATTTAGTGCGGGGATGTCAAGTTGATCGGCCAGTTAATGTGATCATTCTAAACTGATCATTGGTGTAGATTAAGTAAACGCTTATAAAAGAAACATAATGCATGGCATCCCGAAGTTTGGGATAGATTGGATTACTTGGATTCTTTGTCGTCTCAATTTCTATCTCAAATTTTGTCAAAATATAGAGAATTGAGCTAGCTTAACTTGGGCATTGGACTCAAAAGTTACATACAATTTAGTGCGGACATGTCATGTTGATAGACCACTTAATATGACTATTCTAAACTGATCATTAGTGCTCATTGAGTAAGAGATTATAAATTAAGGACGAGATATATTGGATTACTTAGACGATTTGTCGTATCTATTTTTGTCTCAAATTTTGTCATAATATAGAAACTGAGCTAGCTTAACATGGGCATTGGATTCGTGTTAGTCTGAGCTCTAAATAATATATTACGAATGATTTAGTGCGGACATTTCAAGTTGATCGGCGTGTTAAAATGATCATTCTTAGCTGATCATTAGTGCACATTGATTAAAAGTTTATAAATAAAGCAAAAATCATGGCATCACGAAGTTTGGGATAGATTGGATTACTTGAACGCTTTGTCGTCTCTATTTCTATCTCAAATTTTGTCAAAATATAGCAAATTGAGCTAGTTTAATGTGGGAATTGGATTCGTGTCATTCCGAGGTCTAAATCAAAAGTTACATACAATTTAGTCCAAAAATGTCGAGTTGATAGGCCAATTAATATGATTATTTTAAACTGATCGTTAGTGATCATTGAGTAAAGACTCATAAATGAAGCATAATGCATAGCATCACGCAGTTTTGGCTAGATAAGATTACTTGGACGCTTTTCGTATATAATTCTGTCCATAATTTTGTCACAATATAGAAAATTGGGCAAACTTAACGTGGGCATTGGATACATGTCATTCTCAGCTCCAAATCAAAAGTTACGGACGATTTAGTGTGGACATGTCAAGTTGATGGACCACTTAAAATGATCATTCTTAACTGATCATTGGTTACCATAGAGTAAAAGCTTGTAAATGAAGCATAATGCATGGCATCACCCAGTTTGGAATAGACTGGAATACTTCGATGCTTTGTCGTATCTATTTCTGTCTCAAATTTGGTCGCAGTATAGAAAATTGATCAAGCTTAATGTGGGCATTAGATTCGTGTCATTATGAGCTCTAAATCATAAGTTACGAACGATTTTGTGAAGATATGTCAAGTTCATCGGCCAGTAAAAATGATCATTCTTAACTGATTATTGGTGCTCATTGAGTAAAGGCTTATAAATGAAACATAATGCATGGCATCACGTAGTTCGGGATAGATTGGATTACTTGGACGCTTTGTCGTATCTATTTCTGTATCAAATTTTGTCACAATATAGAAAATTAAGATATCTTAACGTGGGATTGGGTTTGTGTCAGTCTAAGCTCTAAATCATAAGTTAGAAACGATATAATGCAGACATGTCAAGTTGATCGGCATGTTAAAATGATCAATCTTAACTGATCATTGGTGCTGATAAAGTAAACGCTTATAAATGAAGCATGAAGCATGACATTACAAAGTTCAGAATAGATTGGATTACTTGGACACTTTGTCGTCTCTAATTCTATCTCCAATTTTTGCAAAATACAGAAAATTGAGCTAGATTAACGTGGGCATTGGATTCATGTCATTCCGAGGTATAAATAAAGTTACATACGACTTAGTGTGGACATGTCAAGTTGATCAGCCAGTTAAAGTGATCATTCTAAACACATCATTGGTGATCACTGAGTATAGGCTTATAAATGAAGCATAATGCATAGCATCACCCAGTTTGGAAAGATTGGATTACTTGGACGCTTTTTGTATCTATTTCTATCTAGAATTTTGTCAAAATATAGAAAATAGAGCTAGCTTAACGTGGGCATTAAATTCGTGTCATTTTGAGCTATAAATCAAAAGTTATGGATGATTTAGTGCAGACATGTCAAGGTTATCAGCCAGTTAAAATGATCAGTCTTAACTGATCATTGGTGCCCATAGAGTAAAGGCTTATAAAAGAAGCATAAAACATGGCATCACCATGTTTGGGATAGATTGGATTACTTGCATCGTTTGTCGTCTATATTTCTATCTCAGATTTTGTCAAAATATAGAAAATTGAGCTACCTTAACGTGGGCATTTGATTGGTATCATTCTGAGCTCTAAATCCAAAGTTACGGATGATTTAGTACATGCATGTCATGTTGATCGGCCAGTTAAAAGGATCATTCTTAACAGATCCCTGGTGCCCGTAGAGGAAAGGCTTATAAATGAAGAATAATGCATGGCATCACCCAGTTTAGGATACATTGGAATACTTGGATACTTTTTCGTATCTATTTCTGTTTCAAATTTTTACACAATATAGAAAACTGAGCAAGATTAACATGAGCATTGGATTCGTGTCGTTCTAAGCTCTATATATTGGATTAAGCTAGCTCAACATGAGCATTGCCTGGTATCTCACACTTTCGGATAGATTGGATTCCTTGGATGCTTTGTCATATCTAGTTCTGTCTCAAAAATTTTCACAATATAGAAAATTGAACTAACTTAATGTGGGTATTGGATTCATTTTATTTTGAGCTATAAATCAAAAGTTATGGACGATTTAGTGTATACATGTCAAGTTGATCGGCCAGTTAAAATGATCATTCTAAATTGATCATTGGTGCTCATTGAATAAAAGCTTATAAATGAACAATAATGCAAGGCATCACGCTGTTTGCGGTGGATTGGATTGCTTGAACGCTTTGTCATATCTATTTATGTCTCAAATTTTGTTACAATATGAAAAATTTAGCTAGCTTAAAATGGGAATTGGATTCGTATGTTTTTATCACTAAATCAAAAGGTACATACGATTTAGTGTGGACTTGTCAAGTTGATCAGCCAGTTAAAGTGATCATTCTAAACTGATCATTGGTGCTCATTAAGGAAAGGCTAATAAATGAAGCATAATGCAAGGCATCACACTGTTTGGGATTGAATGGATTACTTGGACGTTTTGTCATATCTAGTTCTGTATCAACTTTTGTCACAATATAGAAAATTGAACTAGCTTAATGTGGGTATTGGATTCATTTCATTCTGAGCTATAAATCAAAAGTTATGGACGATTTAGTGTAGACATGTCAAGTTGATCGGCGATTTAAAATGATCATTCCAAACTTATCATTGGTGCTCATTGCGTAAAAGCTTATAAATGAACAATAATGCATGGCGTCACTTAGTTTGGGATGGATTGGATTACTTGGACACTTTATAATATCTATTTCTGTCTCAATATTTGTCACAATATAGAAAATTGAGCTAGCTTAATGTGGGCATTGGATTCGTCTCATTCTGAGCTCTAAATCAAAAGTTATGGACGATTTAG